>PVIY010035353.1:0-26382 GCA_004026745.1 Myrmecophaga tridactyla
TTTTGTCAAAAGACATATTTAAAAAATCAATGCCTGTACCTATAATTATAAAATTTCCAAAATTTGGTATTCCTGCCTTTCTGATGAGCTGAGTAAGGTTATGGTATAAAATCCTTATTTATTATTTGCCTTATCTACTATCCACTGATTCCCAGACTGGTCTCCACTTCAACGCTTCGAATAGTTTATCCTTTGCTATAATTGACCCAGAATCAGAAAAGAACTAACTGGCCTAAAGGTTTCCAGAAATAAAAACAAATAGAAAGGGGCCCATCTGTGCATATATCCTTAAAGATCCTTAAGCTTTTTATCTTATTGTTTCACAATAAGTTATTTAAAACATAAAAATCTATCACTGGCAAAAAAACATAAAATTGAGAATGAATAAATGAGGATTCAACATATTGCTTCTATCCAGAAGTAATATGTTATCTTCTATTACCTACTTGAGAACAAAGATAAACATCAGCTTACTGTCTATGCATTTGGATAGGGAACAGAATAAAGCATATTCTGTTTAAAACGCCAAAACTTCTTTTTCCCTTATTTCCCTGGTTTATATCCTATAATGAAATTAAATTCAAAAGAGTAAAATAAAGTTTATTAAAGATAATTATAATGAGTATAAGCAATCCAGGAATATTTAATGGAGAGTGGTAGGATACTAGTACACTGACACCACTTATCAAAAGCAGTTAAATGATGGAAATGTTCAAATGCTGCTCAAGCACGCCCATACCTGCACGAGTGTATCCAGTGTGAAGATGTGCTCTCCACGGACATTATAGAACTTGACCAGGGCACTCTTGAGAAGAGGACCATTGGGAAGTTCGCCAAGTTGACTTTGTCGCTCCATGCCAGCAACCGCCAGCAAGTCTCCCTGGGTGCACCACTGGGCCACCACCTCTGAAATCACAAAGAAGATAACAGTCAACAAGATAGGGCCTCCCTGAACTTTCCCTCAACAGTGTGGTCATTTATCTTAGTAGTTTAAAAAATAGAGACGCTCAGCAAATACAACTGTTACTCATTCCTTTTCCTCAGGGAAGACAGTAAATAATTTCTGTGACAATAAAGATCATGCTAAATAATAGGTATTTATTATATGGAAGGGGATTGCAGTTCCCCTAAACATAGCCAAGCAGGTAAAAACCCTGTTATGATAATGTAAGCATATTTATATCTATCTCTAATACCAGCATTTCCATAAGGGAACTTGAAGAACTCTTTTTTCCCTCGCTCTCTTTTTATCCTTTAAGTTACCCTTCCTTATACTAATACTCTTAAATTCTGTGTCCTCCTCCAGGCTTCTATTTCCTGTCTTTTCTTTTTTTTTTTTTCCAGCCAACAGAACTCCCTTTGGTATTTCTTGCAGGGAAGGTCTCTTGTTAACAAATTATCTCAACATTTGTTTGTCTGTGAAAATTTTAATCTCTCTCTCTCTCACTTTTGAAGGACATCTTTGGTGGATAAAAGAATTCTTTGCTGGAAATTTTTCTCTTTCAGAATCTTAAATATATCATACCTCTGCCTTCTCATGTCCATGGTGTCTGTTGATTAGTCTGAACTTAGTCTTATGCGGCTTTCCTTGTATGTGGTAAATTGCTTTTCTCTTGCTGCTTTCAAGACTTTCTGCTTCTTTTCAGCATTTGACAGTCTGATTAGTATATGTCTTAGAGTGGGTCTATTTGGATTTATTCTATTTGGAGTTCACTGGGCTTCTTTGATTTGCATACTTATGTCTTTTCTAAGGGTTGGGAAATTTTCCCCAATTACTTCCTCAAATATTCTTCCCAGCCCTTTACTCTTCTCTTATCCTTCTGGGATACCAATGATTCTTACATTTGTGTGCTTCATATCATCAATCATTTCCCTGAGATCCGATTTCAATTTTTCCATCTTTTTTACCAGTTGTGCTTTTATGCATTTGAATTCAGTTGTTCTATCCTCTAGCTTGCTTATTCTTTCTTCTGCCTCTTCAAATCTGTTTTATGTCTGTAGTATATTTTTATTTGATCTACAGAATCTTTCATTTTCATAAGAGCTACTATTTTTCTATTTATTCTTTCAAATTCTTCTTTATGCTCTTCTAGTGTTTCTTGATATCCTTTATGTCTTTAGCCAACCACTGAACTTACTGAGGAGATTTGTCTGTCCCTGCCAAACCAAGGCTGGGACCTCATGCAGGAAGTGCAACTCTAACTGAAAATCTGTTGAAAGCCAGGCAGAAAGGCAGTTTGCCAGACAGCACTTTCCACATCTTCCCAGCAGATGGCACTCTTGGGCAACCTCTTCCCCTCAAGTCCTCCTCTCCTAGAATAAGTCAGCTGACTTGGCTGGGAACCAACCAGGTGCAAAGCCAGCCCAGGCCGCAGGTCTCCAGGTGCTCAAAGTCGCCAACCCTGGGGCTGGGGGGTGAGCAGTGTATATGTCAACAGAGAATCTGTTTGTGGGCATGATAGGTTGGTGGTCCCCAGGCTCCTATGCAGAATTACCTTGGGCTGTGGAACTGAGTATTCAACTACCCCTGCCCACAGCCAGCCCAGGAGTACCTCGTCCCACCTCTCTGCCTGTGCACCCTGTGGGCACTCTGGGCCTCTGGGCAGAAAGGATAGATGTGGTAGGAGCAGGGAGTCTCTTGCTGGCCATCGCTCAGCTCTGTGTCCCCCACCCTCTTCCAGAGGGAAGACCCCCAGTCTTAGCCAAAATCAGGAGCTCACAGCAGCCTGCCTCAGGGATGGGATAAGGTACTATGTCCTGGCAGCAAGGTCTTTGTGCGGAGGTAAAATAAATCTGCTGGCTTCTGGATTCTCCACAGAAGCTCCCAGCTGAGGAGTTGAGAGAGAAGACATTGTCTACATTTTAGAACCTCTTCTACCCTTTAAGACCCTCTTGATGTTCTCGGTATTTAAAGGGATAATAAAAGAGATAATTCTATAAAACAAACAAATGAAACCCAGCAGTTTGAATGCTTTTATTCTAAGGCAAATGTGGGGTGAAATAAGAAGTACCTTTGAAAGCTTGTTTTACCACTGAGAGATGCAAGGGCTTAGTCAGAGAATTTCATAATTCATAACTGAATTATTTTTCCTCAAGAAAGGTAAAAGTCACAGTAAAGTGTAAAAATGAAGTCTGACACGTGGGGAAGAAGGCTGGTCATAGGAACAATAAGCTACTTGGAACTCTAAGTTCTTTACACATGACATAAATTACAGTGTTGATGATAAACTACAGAATATCATGAGTCACCTCCCTTCAGTGAAGTTCTCTAATATTTCTTTGAGACAGTAACAGAGGAAGACTAAGAGGATGACAGAGTGTCTCACTTCTCTGTAATAAGGTAGATAACTGTAGCCAGAAACTGCTGCCTCATGCCATCCTGACAGTATTCTGGTTAGCTCTTTCCGGTACTGACTAACAGAGCTTATCAAGCAGTACATAAAACACACAGCTGCTCACATCGCATGTAAGACTGAATCATGAAAGTGTTCCAATATCAAGAGAGAAAAGAGAAATTGCCTACATGTAACATCTACTGTTTAGCACTTTACTTTAATCTAACTTTCTTAAATTAGGACAACTCCGTACAAAAGCATTTCCCTATATGAACGTAAATAAGTGAAGAAATTTTTAGGTTAGTACAGCATTTGTTGATTAGAATGCAAAATTTGCCTGTTTATAGGATACACGCAAGTAAAAAACTGTTATCTGTGGGCGGGTTACTCTGGGTCATACCTTTCCTACATCACCCAATATGTGTTACTATTAAGACTCTGATGTACATTTGGAAGGAATGTGTTAAGACATGGTGATCAAATACAATCTACTTTCAAAGCTACAGCACAAAACAACAAATCCAAGAGTAAAAAAAACACAAAGTTTCCATAAACAAGATGGTAAACAATTTTTAAAATTTCCTATATAAAGAATAAAAAGAAATTGGGTGATAATATTATTTTTACCATGACCAGTATTTGGCAGAAGACAAAGTCTGGGACTCCAGAACTAGAGGCAGGTTCCAAAGAAATTAAACTTGGCTAAAAGGTTTGAAAATAGAATTTTTTGAAGGAAAAAAGTTAAGCTCAGAATAATAAACATATGGGAGAATTTAGAATGATTAGCCCTATGTTAGCTCCTAGAAAGACAGAACATGCAGAAAAGGAAAAAAGCACAAGGAAGTTAAGTTCATTGTCACCAGAAAACAAAAACAAAAACAACTCAGTTCCTAATGGAGTCCATTTGTCCTATAAAGAAGGACTTCTACATAGTTCATGCCCCCTTGGAGTTTATAGACTAAAGAATTCCTTGCAATTACAGATTTAAAACAGCAGAATGGGTTACCCAAAAGAGAGTGTATAACGTGCTTCTGAAAATATGCTATAGTTTAAAAACAGAACTCTTAAGCACAAGGGAATGTGAAAAAAGGTATGATATATCCCTGCCAACAAAGAATTAAATTCATAGACTTGATTCTTTATCCCACTGTAGGGATTCCTGACTAAGCTGTACACAGCAATAATCTTTTGGAGTGATGGCCATTTTTGAATGACAGCAATATGTTGTACTGAAGGTTCAGACTTGTTCCTCATCTGCACCTCAGGAATTCCCACCTACTCATTCAGATTAGAGTCCTCCTTTAACATCAAGGACCAGAGGAAGCCCAGGAATTGAATTTAAAAACCTTTCTACATTGTACCGTTCAACCCTGAAGGAGAAAGAATTGTTTTTCTAAAGCACTCATCACGGTCACAACATAAAAGTATCGAATTGCAAAATTCAAAACACCACAAATGCAGTGTACGCCGACTTCTCTCTAGATAACAGTATCTCATAGCATCAATGAGATGTTAACCTGTATACCAATGCTTCATCCTGGCAAGTGTAGGCCTTCCACAGTATTTCAAGGTAACTTTAAATAATGATCAGTTCATTAATAAGCCTACAGATTCTTAAAATTATAGTGGTTCTTTATAAATGATGTCATGCCCCATCTGCCATCTCAAGAATGGCAGGTGCTGCGTCTATTTACCGTGCAGTACAGTGTCAATCAGATGCAAACATACTTGTACACTCAAGAGATGATCACCATTGTCTTAGTGAGGAAAAGAGCAGAGTAAGATAAAGGCTGAATATCAGAAATCCCCCTTCAAGATAAGAGGAGGTATCAACTTGCCAGATAAGCACAGGAGCTAAGGGGAAATGGCCTTTATTAACCAGACTCCATTAGGCACAGAGGAAGTCACAGCAGAGAACAGGAATCAATAAGTATTGGCGGAAGACAGCCATCCTGGAAGGCAAATCTGCACAGAGCTGATCTGTGGGCCTGGGGTCACATTCAGAGTTTTGTACCTTTCAGCCCTGAACGGATGACAGTAGGCGTTAAGTCATCGTAGCTGTTCATTAGGCTGATGTCTCCAGAGGTGAAGCTGACGGTGAGCAGTGGCTTGACGTTCTGCATGGGGATGGGATAAGCTGCTGGACCATCTGTGGGAACAAAAGCGCTGAGTGAAAGGAAGGCAATAAGCACATGGTCCAAACCCAGGTTCACAAGGCTGCTTGTTGCTGTAAAAAAGACAATTGTCTGATAATGTAGATCAGACTCTGAGCTGACACGTTACCAAATAAGGCAACATTCTATGCCATTTAGGAACTAATTACCTAAGGGCCATTGGAAGGGTGGCACTTAATGGCGAACTTGGTGTGGCTTGGGCTACCTGGGCTCTTTTGTGAAGTGGTGAGAATACATGAAAAGTTTATTAATTTATGTGTTAATGTGCTATGTTTCTAATGATCTAGAAAAATATTTCATGCCACACAATGTTCAAATACAAGGTTGGTGGGAAGAGGGATGAAAATGATTTCTTAATCCTGACCTAAGACATGCAAAATTGCTTTTCAACACTAAATGCTCTTCAACTGACTGTTAATGGAAATGAACAGCCCCAGCAGCCACCACTAGTTCTTTCTTACACTTTAACCATAAAAGACCCCAAATCTGCAGAGAAGGCTGAGGCTGGGGATAGTTCAGAAAGAATTTTGCAGTTTCCTCAGTGCACTAACAGCACTTATGTTCTGGAGGACTTACCAAGATTTTAAGGAAGAATCCCTGATAGGTATGTAGTAGATTCTCTCCTGTTGTTTAAAAGGAAAATGCAAACACCTCTAGAAGGGCTGGGGAGTCAGGGCTCTTTCCGAAGCCTCCTGGAGAGCTTCCCTCTTCCTGGACACTGAATTCCTCTCTTGGCAGGCAGAGATGGGGGAGTGGGGGTGGGGCTAGCCAAGATCCGCCTGCCCACTCACCCCAACTCAGATTTGCCTGCAAAGGATTCCCAGGCACGGCTCCCCTGTACTTCATCCGAAGAAGCTGCAGGTGCCTGCTTCCGCTCTCAAAGCCCCCAGGCTGTTACAGGAAATTGCTCTATCTGGAAGGCAAATATCTGCTATCCTCTCAACTGTCCCATTGCTTCTGAGAAGGATAACTGGTAACAGTGGCAGCCAGAGGCAGAATTCTATTCTTAGACTGACCCTTGACTGGCTTTATAAACTTAAGTAGGATTTTGGAACATCGTAAGCCTTACAAACTTAGTCTCTAGACCTAGTTTTTTCCAATAATAAAATGAATAAAATGCACTCAACCTATTAAGAGGAGTTCTATTTTAAAAAGCATGCTAAGTCCAAGGTTATAAAGACATTTACTTTATCACTAGGAGGCCACAGAAATGATGAACATTGAACTCAAGGCTGGTGTCCTATTAGGAAAAGACACAGTTACCTCCCAAGAGGATTTATGGGTACCAGGAATACTTCTCTCTCCCAAGACTCACTGATACCAAAATGCTACCACTATAAACAGTGTCTTTTCCTAAAATAAATACACACATATGTACATACATATATAAACAAAATCACACATATGTGTGTACAATATACATGCCTCTCGCTTGGAATCCCCTCTGTGTCAGAGGCTGAAGAAACAATGAGAGCACTTCAAATACCAATGGAGCCAGATATTTTAAACCCTTGCCCTGAACCAGCCTATCCCCCAGGGACCTGCGCGCTCCAGGCACAGGAAAGGTAAATCCACTCCATGCCTACAATAGGCACCCTGCACAGCTGTAAGGCCACGGCTGCGCTGGTCAAAGACACAAGTCCTGCAGTGTGTCAACTTCTGACCATGGTGCCAATCACCTCCCACCATTTTCATAATACATTTTCATTTTAAACAGACTGGGCATTGGTAAAGGACCAAAGCCCTGAGCAGGCCAGTGTTACATGCTGATATTGGTGATGGCCAGCATCAAAATCAAAGGCTTCCACTTTTTTTTGGCCCTTCACCCATTTGAGAGATAAAGTGCAATGTTAGAAGTGAAGGAAACTAACTTTTTAAACTCCAGTGTTCTGAAACAATTTCATTACTAGCTCAAATGTTCAAGTACTAAGATATCAATGAATCCAACATAACGCCACTGTGAAACTAGTGGAGAGGGGGTAGTTCTTTTGAACTGAGAAATGGAACAGTTTCTGCCTGAAAGAAAAAAGACAGACTGGGGCATGGAATATATGCCCAAGGCACTGGCCTTCATTATGGGCAGAACTAATCCTTTACTCACACAGCTGAAGTTACAGGCTTTAATAACATTAGGGATTTGGATATACCACATATTAAGTTATGTTAATAGCACAGAATTTTTCACCTTCAGCTCTACTCCCGCTAAGCAGCTAAATCCTACTACACCCTAGGGACACAAGAAAGGTCACAAGTCTCATTGTATATCTAGGAAAACCTAAGCTAATTCACTTAACCAATTTGAACAGTGACTGCGAGAAAAGTGACAGAGGAGAGAAGACAGTCAAATCAGGAACAGAGATTAGGCCCAATCCTGTACTGTATTTCAGTTCTACATTTTTTCTGGTAAGTTCAGGTACTGTGAATATGGTTGACCTTTAGACTTCCTCCTCTAAAACAGTTTATTCTCTTTTGAGTACTCCTTTGTTTTATATCTTGTTAAATGACAAAGGAAATGAAGAGACACATGAGTTACCCTGTGGAGGGGAGTAGTCATCTGAGTCAGTGTCGCTCTCGCTGCTGTCCTCCACCAGGAAGATAGGGTAGTTCCAGGACATGCTGAGGATGCCGTCGGACTCGTGTAGGAGGACATGTGCCAGCATCCTGCCATGACAGTCCATGACAATCACCTGCCCATCTGCAGTGCCAAACAACACCTGCAAACAAGACAGGACACCTGACTGAACAAGAAAGTGCAATAGCTTCTGACAAACTTCACTGCCTCAAATTTGTTTTAGAAGACAAAATATATATTTACAAATAAGAAAAATAAACAAAGGTAAGCAGAAACTTAGCCAGCTTTTATTGTAAGGATTTTTTATTTTTCTCTTTTTTTTTAACTTGTTAAATTGTATAATATAACATATATACAAGCAAAGAAAGAAAAAAAGCAATAGCTTTCAAAGCACTCTTCAACAAGTAGTTACAGGACAGGTCCCACAGTTTGTCATGGGCTACCATACCATCCTCTCAGATTTTTCCTTCTGGCTACTCCAGAATATAGGAGAATGTTGAACTCTCTCAGCCATTGATACTTTATTAGTTAAACTTCTTCTCCCCATTTTTGTCAGGATAGAATTGTTAATCCTATGGTGCCAGGGCCGGACTCATCCTTGGGAATCATCTCCCACACCTCCAGGGGGACTTTCACCCCTGGATGTCATGTCCCATGTAGCACGGAGGGCAATGATTTCACTTACAGAGTTGAGCTTAGAGAGAGAGAGAGGCCACATCTCAGCAACAAAAGAGGACCTCCAGAAGTAGCTGTTAGGTATACCTATAGGTAGGTTAAGCTTCTCCGCTACCTACATAAGCTTCACAAGAATAAGGCTCAAGAGCAAGGGCTTGGCTTATTGATTTGGATGTCCCAACTGTTTGACACAGTATCAAGGGATTCCCCGATGGTAAAGTTTTTCTCCCATCCCTCAAGGGACTTTGCCATTACCTTTTTTTCTTTTTTTTTTTTTTTTTTTGCCCGATGGTAAAGTTTTTCTCCCATCCCTCAAAGGACTTTGCCATTACCTTTTTTTCTTTTCTTTTTTTGCATGGGCGGGCTCTGGAAATCGAACCTGGGTCTCCGGCATGGCAGGCAAGAATTCTGCCACTGAGCCATGGCTGCCTGTCCTGCCATTACTTTTTGATTATCTGCTTAATATTTTCTAGAATGTAGGCTTCTTAATCTACATCTATATCTTATTGATTTCAATTTAATACTAAAATGTGGCTAAAAGAATAATGAGTATATGCATTAGGTTGTATGGACATTTTCAAAGCACACTGGCAAAATCAAAATCACTGTGTCACCTTTTATGAGTTTTCTGTGTTTTTCATTTGTTTGTTTGATTTTGTTTGAAGGAAAGGGATTAAAACAATACTCATTTATTTTTCTGGAAAATGAAGGAACAGTCCCACTTTTTGTCATGATGGCATTGTCAATCCCATAGTGCTAGGGCCAGGCTCATCTGTGGGATGTATTAACGGTATTATTATACTCATTGAGTATTTACTTTGTATTAAGCACCATGCCAAAAACATTACCTCAACTGTCAAAATGACACTGTGAGTTAGGTACCAGTATTTCTGTCATGGACCTCAATGGGTCTGAAGCCTGAAGTGCTGACAGATGCTACTAGGAAATTTTCCTTCACTTACCGTGTCTTGGTGCACACATTCAGGAATGTGTTGGTGGTGTAGGCACGCACACAGCCAGAGCTGAAGAACAATCAGGGGTATTAGACCCTCTCCATGAGAATGGCAAAGGGAGTATCTTACAGCTAGAAACAGCCCCTGACAGGAGTGGTGTCATCACAACTAATGGCCCAAAGTAGAACTTTGGGACCAGGGAGGCAGGACCCTACTAAGGAGCATGCTGTGTAATTTTCGGGTTTGTTGAACCTCTGTAGTGTCTGTTGCCATTAAAAAAACTTTCTATCTTTTTTGTCCAATGAAATTTTTCTATCCATCAGTATCTCATGTGAGAACTATGCAAATCATAATCTCCATTTTACAAATGTAGAAACAACTTAAGAGAGGTCCAATAAGTTGACAAAACCATTAGGTGGCAAAGCTAGAACCATCTGACCAGAGAGGCCAAGATTTTTATGAAGGGAAGTCACTTAAGGTTCTTTTGGATCCTTGCTTCTTTTTGCTTTTTAAGATTTTGACATTCATTTCCTTGAGGGCAAAGATTTCACTGGATGCACAGATGTATTCCTCATACTTAACAGCTTTGGGTACACAATAGGCACTCAAATTATTGCTAAATGAATTAAAGTCAGTGACAACCACAAGGCCATTTTAGGACATAAAAACTGATGATTAAAGATAGGTTAATTCAAAAAGGAGATATTTCACTGAAGTAGAAGTAAGTTCATAGAATTTACAAAGCTTTTTTTTTTTAGAATAAATTTTCCATCAAATATTTTTAAAAATATGATCTACATTCTAATGACTGAAACTTAAAAAAGGCTAAAATAATTTTCCTCCAGAGCAATGCTAAATTCATAGCGCATGCCAGTTACAGGAAAAGCAAATAAAACTACAAGGGACACAGTAAAGTTCCTTTTAGATAGTAACAGGAAAAATAAGCATGCCTACCAGAACTTCACGTAACACAGACATGGCAGTCAAGGCCCTGGAGGGGCAGGTCAAGCCTGCTCAAGCCTAGAGAGGCAGATGTTTAATGTGCTTGGTGAGGAGCTTTTTCTATTGCTAAACACATAACATGATCTCCTACACCTTTAACTGAGACATACGACAGCATATTTGAAAAGAAAATGATATGTGGCTATTTATGCGAAGCAGACTGTTCCTTGTCCCCTATGACATTCTCACTCATTCAAGTATGTTCTGAAAAGCAACTATTTAAGTAGGTGTGAGGTGAAGGGATTATTTGGTGCTAGGTGAAGGGATTATTTTCTTGCTTATATATGCAATTACTTTTGTTCCTAACAAATATAGCTCCTAACAGACAACAGCAAACAATTACTCACCACAAATACTTTCTCATTTCTCTATTGTGTGGTATTTTGATTTGTCTGACTCACATGCTATACTCTAAACTTTTGAGCTTACAAATCTGCTTTGCTCACCATTATATGCCCAGATATATCAGAGCATATGGCATATACCAGTAAGGATTTGTGAAATAAGGAAGGAAGGGAAAGAAGGAGGAAGCAAGTGGGGAGGAGGATGGAGGAAGAAAGCAAGCCCCTCTGCAAGAAGGGTCTTTTGAGAAAAAGTCCTATTTTTCCATTTTAGAGAAGACCAGATACTAGACAACAGAACAGGCATACAATTCCTGAGTTAAGGACTGGTAATTTAATGAGTTATCCAGCATTCAGCATCACTCTAAAGCAAAACAATTAAAAAACAGTCCCCGAATCCCCTACAATTAATCAATTCAAACCACAGCTCCCGTGGAAAAGCAATGCACTATTAAGATCAGACAGAAGTGAAAAGAACCTCTAATAGTCATATTGTCAAGCAATGATGGAAGAAAGTTACTCTGTTTTGGAACAAGTATGTTTGAGAAAACTGAAGAACACTGATATCAAATGAAACCAGATTTTAAAATATCTCCTCTATTACAAGTTCTTTTCATGCCTAATCACTTCCAATGAGATAAAGCTTATGTGAGTAAAGGATTTCAGGAGAACAAGACAAAAGTGTCTAATAATAATGAATACACAAATGGGCAAATGTATTACTCCTGTAGCTTCTACTCTCTAATCCTGGTCAAGTAATGAATGTGCTCTCAAAGGGCCACTGCTGCAAAAAAGGGGCTAGCTCCTCCTTCCCAGCAGCCTTCTTTCTTAGGTACTTCTTAGGGCTTGGCCCTAGGCCTTTCCGCTCTGAAATGAATGAATGCTGGTAACTCAGACATCTGTGTAAGAGCTTCTGGGACCCCACACACCTTACTGAAAACCATGCTCCCTACAGCCCTCTAAACTTCGTCTTTACATGCTTGTCTCTCCATAAGCTTCTTAAGGGCAGCTCTGCATTTTCAGATTTCTCATATAGTGCCTCTCACAGGTGAATGCTCCATGATTATTAATAAATGAATTTCTTTCCCTCTGGCCTTTGCCCAAGTTTTCCTACAAATGAAGCAGCAACTTCCTTTCTTCTTTAAACTATAAATTTTAAAGACCAACCAATGGCCCAATTCTCCCACATAACTCACCACCAAATACATTTTCAACTATGGATTATGTAAACTTCTGTTCCATATTTTCCTGACATTTCCTCTGTTAGCTTTTAGGCTTCACATATGGGCAGGGACAATGATTCCTCTGTAATGTTTACACCAGCAACCAAATAAATAGATCGAATCCTGTGGGTCTGTAGGCCAATGACTGTCTCTTCAGGCTCAATTTGTTTTCCAGTCTTGAAAATGCTCATTGCAGGGTAGTTAAAAAATTTTTTTTCTCCTACCATTCATTTATTTAGTCTCTCCACTCCAGCCACATGGACTTCCTTGCTTTCCCCCTAACCCTGCAAGCAAGTTTCTGTTTTTATAGAAGTCTTTATACTTGCGGTTCCTTCTCTCCAGAAATTGCTCTCACCAGGTATCAGGGAGGCTGAAAGCCTCACTATCTTCAGCAGTATGCTCAGTTATCACCTGCCAGAGATACCTTCCTAGACTACCCTTTTAAAAATACCAACTCCACACTCTACCACGACTGCTGAGCAGACTTCTTGCCAGTCTTTTTTGGCCTTTACTAAGCATCCATTTTTTTCAATTAACTTATTTTATCATATTTATTATATAATATTTACTACAGAAGTTGTAGGTTTACAAAACAATCAAGCACTAAATACAGGATTCCCATATACCAATTTACCCTGAAAACTTGAAATGGCGTGGAACGTTTGTTACAATTGATGATAGCATTAAAAAAAATAATAGTTGTATTTTTTTAACTGTAGTTACTTCTTAAAGATTATTAAACGTGTACTATAATCTATCATCCATAATTTACATTAGGTGTATTTTCCCTATATACTACTATTAACACCTTGAATTAATATCACACACTTGTTATAATTCATAAAATAACATTCTTATACTTGTACTTATACTATAGTCCTTTGTATACAACAGGGTTCACAGTGCTGTACAGACCTATGCTTTATTTTTTAATTTTTATCCTAATAAAAAAAAATCTTCAAGTTTCCCCTTTTAATCACATTCACTTGTATTGTTCAGTGCATTAATGTGCTATCACCACCATCTATTTCCACATTTTTACCATCAACCAAAGCAGAAATTCTGTACAAATTAAGCATTAACACCTCATTCTCTAAACCTAATCTATTTCCTGGTAACCTATATTCTAGATTTTAATACTTTAAGGTTGCTTAATATAATTAAGTTCATAACAGTGAGATTATACAATATTTGTCCTTTTGTGTCTGGCTTATTTCACTTAACATAATGTTCTCAAGTTTCATTTACACTGTCACATGCATTAGGACTTCATTCCTTTTGACAGTTGAATAATATTCCATTGCATGTTATTCTAGTTTGCTAGCTGCTAGAATGCAATATACCAGAAATGGAATGGCTTTTAAAAAGGGGTAATTTAATAAGTTGCTAGTTTATAGTTGTAAGGCCAAGAAAATGTCCCAATTAAAACAAGTCTATAGAAATGTCCAATCTAAGGCATTCATGGCAAGATACCTTGGCTCAAGAAGGCCGCTGAAGCTCAGGGTCTCTCTCTCAAGTGAAAAGGCACCTGGCGAACAGGGTCAGGGTTTCTCTCTCATGTGAAAAGGCATGTGGCGAAAATGGCGTCATCTGCTAGCTTTTTCTCCTGGCTTCCTTTCATGGAGCTCCCCAGGAGGTGTTTTCCTTCTTCGTTTCCAAAGGTCAGTGGCTGGTGGGCATTCTGCTTCTTGTGTCTGTGTCGTTTTGCTCTCTCAGAATCTCCTCCATTTTCCAAAATGTTTCTTCTTTTATAGGACTCCAGAAATTAATCAAGACCCCACCCAAATGGGTGGAGACATGTCTTTACCTAATTCAGTTTAACAAACACTCTGGATTGGGTTACATCTCCAGGGAGATTATGTAATTACAGTATTGAATAGGGATTATTCTGCCTTTTACGAAATGGGATTTTGATTGAAACATGGCTTTTCTAGGGTACATATATCCTTTCAAACTGGCACATATGTATATACCACATTTTGCTTATCTGTTCATCAGTTGATAGACACTTGGGCTGCTTCCATCTTTTGCCATTTGTGAATAATGCTGCCGTGGGCAAATATCTGTTAGAGTCCCTGCTTTTGATTACTTGGCTATATACCTTGTAGTGGGATTGCTGGGTATTTTTATACTTAGTATTAAGTATTTTTATACTTAGCTTTTTGAGGAACTGGCAAACTGTCTTCCACAGCAGCTGCAACACTTTACATTACAACCAACAAAAGAATGAGTGTTCGTATTTATCAGCATCCTCTCCAACTGTGAAGTTCAGATTTTTTTCTTTAAATAGCAGCCATTCTAATGGGTGTAAAATGGTATCATGTTGTGGTTTTGATATTCATTCCTCTGATAGCTAATGACATTGAGCACCTTTACATTTGCTTTCTGGTCACTTAAATATCTTCTTTGCCCACTTTTTACTTGGTTTGTCTGCCTTTTGGTTGTTGTATTAGTTTGCTAAGCTGCCAGAATGCAATATATCAGAAATAGAATGGCTTTAAAAAAGGGAACTTACTATGTTACAAGTTTACAGTTCTAAGGCCATGAATATGTTCAAATTAAGACACGAACAAGAGGTTACCTTCATTCAAGAAAGGATGATGCCATCTGGAACACCTCTGTCAGCTGGGAAGGCACATGGCTAGCACCTGCTGATCCCTTGTTCCTGGGCTCTGCTGTTTCCAGCTTCTGTTTCTGTGGAGGTTCCTCATTTGGCTTCTGTGGGGCTTTATTTAATTCTCCTGGGACATGACTTTGGGTTCTGGCTTGCTTAGCATCTCAGGGGAAGGGATGTGGTGATGTCTGTCTGCTGGGCTATGCCCACGTCTAGGCATCTGCTCTGTCAGAACTTCAAGCATCTCCAAACATCTATCTCTTTGTCAGCTCTGAAAGCAACTGCTCTCCAAGTGTCTACATCTTTATTTCCAAATGTCTGTGTCTGTATCAGAGTTTTCTCTAAAATGCTTCCCCTTTTAAAGGACTCCAGTAAACCAATCAAGACCTGGCTTGAATAGGCAGAGTCACATCTCCACCTAACCAAAAGGCCACACCCATAATTGGGTGTGCCATATCTTTGTGGAGATGATCTAATCCAAAGGTCACAACCACAACTGGGAATGCCACATCTTAGTGGAGATTATCTAATCAAAAGGGTCTCTACTCTACAATACTGAATCAGAGTTAAAGAACATGGCTTTTCTGGGGTATACAACACTTTCAAACTGGCACAGTCCTTAATTTGAAGAATTCCATTAAATATTCTGGATAGTAAACCTTTATTGGATATATGGTTTCCAAATATTTTCTACTATTATGTGGACTGTTATTTTACTTTCATGTTAAGGTCCTTTGAGGTAAAAAGTTCTGATATTTGATGAGGTTCCATTTATCTATTTTTTTTCTTTTGTGGCTTGTGTTTTGGGTGCCAAGTCTAAGGAACCATTGCTTAACTCAAGGTCTTGAAGGTGCTTCCCTACATTTCCTCTAGGATTTAGATAGTTCTGGCTCTAATATTTAGGTTTTTGATCCATTTAGGGTTGATATTTTTATAAGACGCAAGGTAGGGGAACTTCTCTCTCTCTTTTTTTCGGTTTTGCAAATGTAGATCCAGTTTCCCCAGCATCATTTGTGGTAGAGTATTCTTTCCAGTTGGGTGGTCTTTACCCCCTTGTCAAAAAATCAGTAAGCCATAAATGTAAGGGTTGATTTCTGAGCTCTCAGTATGAATCTATTAGTATATATTTCTGTCCTTGTGCCAGTACCAAGCTATTTTGATTAATGTAGATTGTCGTAAGTTTTAAGATAGGAATGTGTGAGTTCTCCAATTTCATTTTTCTTTTTCAAAATGGCTTTAGCTATTCTGGACCTCTTACCCTTCCTTCCATGAAATTTGATTGGCTTTTTAATTTCTGGAAAGGTTGCTGAAATTTTTATTGGGATAGCATTGAATCTATAAATTACTTTACAGATGTTTAGTATTCCAATCCATGAACACAGAATACACTTCCATTTACTTCTGTTTTATTTCAGCAAACAATGTTTTGCAGTTTTTTGTCTTTACACCCTTTGTTAGATTTATTCCTAGATAGTTGATTCTTTTAGTTGCTATTGTCAATGGAATTTTCCTTGATTCATTCTTCTGAATGTTCATTGCTTATGTATATAGACTCTAATGATTTGGGGGTATTGATATTGTACCTTTCTACTTTGCTGATTTCATTTGTTAGCTCTCAGAGCTTTGTTGTAGATTATTCAGAATTTTCTGTATATTTTGCATCTTCCCTTCCAATGTGATGCTGTTAATTTCATTTTCTTACCAAATTGCTCCAGCAAGAACTTTCAGTACAGTGCTGTACCACAGACAATGAACATGCTTGTCTTGTTGCTGATCTTCAAGAGAAAGCTTTCATTCTTTCATCATTAAGTAGGATGTTAGCTGTGGGCTTCTCAAATATGCCTTTTATCAGGTTGAGGAAGTTTCCATCTATTCCTCGTGTTCATAGGGTTTCATCAAGAAGGACTGCTGGTTGAATATAACAAAGGCATTATACCAAAACTAAATGTCAACAAGTGGGGATCAAAGGGAGAGGTATGGATTCTTTGAGGAAGAAAAGGAAACGTCTTCATGTAGATTATGGTGGTGAAGGCATGTCTATTTACTTAGATTGGACGGTATGACATGAGAATAAAATTGTTTAAAATGAACAGAGAGAAACAAGTGCTAGAGAAAATGTGGACAAAGAGATGCACCTATTCACTGTTGGCAAGGAAGCTGAGGTGCAGCCTCTCTGGAGGGTAGTGTGGTGGCGCCACAGGAGGCTAGGGGTGGGGTTGCCATATGATCTTAGAATCCTATTGTAGGTATATACCTGGAGGAACTGAAAGTAGAGACACAAATGGATATTTGCACAGCACACTGGTAATTATGGGGGTAGTGTTTCCAATTTGCAATAGATGGAGGTGACCTAATGGTACAGCGACTGAGGGAAGGAAGGGGGAACTGTGTTGTACACACACAAAAGACTACTGAGCAGCTGCAAGAAGGAATGAAGTTGTGAGGTACGCAATTACGTGAATGAATCTTAAGGACAATGTGTTGAATGAAATGGCAGAAACAAAATGAGAAATATTATCATGCCTCACTCATATGGACTAATTATAGTACACAAATTTGGAGAACTGAAGTCAAGAACATGGGTTATCAGTTGGGGCCTATTCTAAAGGTTCCTAGATTTTAAGCTCTTATAGAAGTCACATCTACTCAAGTTGTTAACTGTTATTTCTAAATGCTGAGATACTGAGCTATTTGTGTACAACCTGGTTGTTCCCTGAAACTTCAGGTATGTATGTGACACCTGAGAACCTAAATGAGAGCAGTGAAGCTATGAAAGTCAGCATTATCACATACAGTAACTGTTAAAAAAGGTGAAAAAGTTATCACAATTCAACTAGAGATATGAATGAAGCTGATCTGGATAGGACTAAGGTAAAAAAAGGGTAAAGGATGATATCGTCCACATTTCAAAACTTCAACTTCTGTGTGAGACACAAAGGGATGTTTATTTGGTGCAAAATTTATATTTTGGGTAGCACACTATCTAATTTAACTTGGATGGACAATTTATTTGAACACTGTAATTACATGGAATCTTGAATGGGGTGTGAGATCTTGGTTTGTACAGGTTAGTGTGATGCCCAGATATATCCCAAAGTAATTTGGGCAGAGAATAAAAAAGTACTTGTAAAGTCCTGTTTGGGGACTGGGGAGAAAAGAGGAAATATCCAACACCCCATCTGGGGAATTCTTGATATTCTCATGAGAAGGGGGACAACCAATTAAACAGGCTGAACCCTCAATCTTGGGGCTTGCCCCTATGAAACTAATTCCTGCAAAAGAGAAGCTAAACCTACTTATAATTATGCCAAGAGTCAACCCCAGAGAATCTCTTTTGTTGCTCAGATGTGGCCTCTCTCTATAAGACAACATGGCAGATGAACTCACTGCCCTCCCTCCTTTGTGGGTCATGACTCCCAGGGGCATAAATCTCTCTGGCAACGTGGGACATGACTCTCACGGAGAAGCTGGGACCCAGCATCATGGGATAAAAAAATCTTCTTTACCAAAAGGTAGAAGAAAGAAATGAGACAAAATAAAGTTTCAATGGCTGAGAGATTTCAAACAGTCGAGAAGTTATTGTGGGGGTTATTTTTATGAAATATATAGATATTCCTTTTTAGTTTGCGGTGTATTGCAGTGGCTAGTGGGAAGTACATGAAACTGTTGAAATGTGTTCCAGTAGCCTTGATTTTTAATTCTATATTAACTATATAGCTCTTACAAATGTGATCATGTGATTGTGAAAACCTTGTGGCCGACACTCCCTTTATCCAGGGTATGGAAAGATGAGTTAAAAGAAAAGGACAATAAATAGATAAATAAATAAATAAATAAATAATGGGGGGAGACAAGGAGTAAAACAAATGGGTAGAATGCAAAAGTAGTAGTCAATGAGAGGGAGGGGTAAGGGGTATGAGATGTATGGGTTTTTTCTTTAGTCTTTTTATTTCTTTTTCTTTAGTGATGCAAATGTTCTAAAAACAATCATGATGATGAATACACAACTATGTGATGCTATTGTGAGCCACTGATTGTACACCATGTATGGACTGTATGGTGCATAAAGATATCTCAATAAAACTATTTTTTTTAAAGAACAGTTCAAGACCAGATGGCTTCACAAGTGAATTCTACCAACATTCCAAGAAAACTTTATTCTGCCCAAACTCTCCCAGAAAGTTGAAGAGGAGGGAACACTACCTAATTCATTCTATGAAGCCAACATCATCCTTGAACCAAAGACAAATAAAGATACCACTGTGAAGAACACTGCACACCCATTTTTTTCTTATGCATATAGATATTAAAAACTTAACAAAATGTAGGAAACCTAACTCAATAACATTAAAAGAATCACATACCATGATCAAGGAGATTCTATGCCTGGTATGCTGGGTTGATTCAATTTAAGAATATCAATTAAAATAATACACCATATTAAGACCATGATGGATTAAAACTACATGATATCTCAATTAATGTAGAAAAGGCATTTGTCAAAATCCAGTACCCTTTCTTTAAATAATATTTTTTATTGAGCTATCTTCACACACATACAGCCCATACATGGTATGCAATCAGTGGCTCACAGTATCATTACAAAGTTCTTTATTCATCACCATGATCATTTTTAGAGCATTTGCATCACTCCAAAAAAAGAAATAAAACGAAAAAGCTCATACATTCCATACTCCTTACCCCTCCTTCTCAGTGACCACTAGTATTTCAATCTACCCAATTTCTTCCCCTTTATTCCCCCCACCAATTATTTACTTGTTTATTATCCTTATTTTTTTTACTCATCTGTCCATACCTTGGATAAAGGGAGCATTGGACACACTCTCACGATCACACACGTAAAAGCAGGGAGATTTATGCCCATGGGAGCCATATCCCAAGTAGGAGGGAGGGTAGTGAGTTCACCTGCAAAGTTGGCTTAGAGAGAGAGGTCTTGGGCTGTTCTTGATGAAGGGTTTTTAATTATGATTCAATCTCTTTACTAGTAATTGGATTGAGGTCTACTTCTTTTTGAGATAGGGTAGTTTGCAAGTTTTTTTAGAAATTTTTCCATTTTATCTCGGTTATCTAATTTATTGCTCATAGTCTGTCCTTAACAGTACTTTTTATTTCAGGGAAGCTAGTAGTAATATTCCCTTTTTCATTTCTGATTTTTGTAATTTGCATCTTCTCCATGGGGAACTATCAAACTATTTTCCACAGTGGCTGCACCATTTTACATTCCTACCAGCAATGTGCATTCACCATACCCTCTCAAAAACTTGTAGTCTCTGTTTTTTTTTTTTTAATACTTGCCATTATAGTGGGTGTGAAATGTATCTCATTGTCGTTTTGATTTCCATTTCCCTAATAGCTAGTAATGTTAAGCATCTTTTTCTGTGCTTTTTAGCATTTGCATTTCCTCTTTGAAAATCATCTTTGCCAATTTCTAAATTGAGTTGTTTGTCTTTTTACTGTTGAGTTGTAGGATTTCTTAATATATTCTGAGTCTTAAATTCTTATCAGATATTTTATTTCCAAATATTTTCTCCTAGTGACTGGGCTGTCTTTTTGCTTTCATGAGAAATTCCTTTCATGCACAAAAGTTTTAATTATGAGGAAGTCCTATTTATTTTTTCTTTTGTTGCTTGTGCTGTGGGCATAGAGTTTAAGAAACCATTGTTCAATGCAAGATCCCTAAAATGATTCCCTGCATTAGTATCTAGGATTTTTATAACCCTGGTTCTTTTTAAATTTGTAACGTTTTTAAAGTTTGGTATGGGTTACAGTTTCATGATTTTTCGTTTTTTTCTTGTAGCTGTTCCAAGACACTGGAGACCAACAGAAATATCAATATAATAATTCAGCAGTCATACTCATTTCTTAACTCCTATCTTCTCTGTTATACTCCTCCTCCTCCTCTTTAAATAACATATATACATAAAAGCAATAAATTTCAAACTAATTGCAACAATTAGCAGCAGAATGGATTTCAGAATTTGGTATGGGTTACAATTCCACAATTTTAAGTTTTTATTTTTAGGTGTATAGACCTGGTTCTTATATCTAGGTCTTTGATCCATTTTGAGTTAATTTTTCAATATGGTGTAACATAGGGGTTGTTTTTCTTTTGTATACGATAGCTAGTTCTTCCAATGCCATTTGTTGAAGAGACTATTCTTATCCAGTTGAGTGGACGTGGCAGCCTTGTTAAAAATCAATTGACCAGGAAGATGGCGGAATAGGATAGGTTGAGTTCATCCCTGCTCCAAAGAACAGCTAGAGAAGGGACAGGAAGGCAACTGAGATGGCGATCACAGGGTGTAATTGACCAACAAGGGTCTTCTACACCACAGAGGGAGGCCCTAGTTGCAAAAGCTGAAGAACTGAGAAGCAGAGAACCAGAGACTCTGGCTGGGGCAAACAGCCAAACATGTCCCACTCCAAATGGAGCTGGAGCCCTCAGGGGTGCACAGATGGGGAGACAGGGACTAGGAAGTTAGCCAAGTCATTTCCTTGAATGTACTACACTCACTGTGCAGCCCCATGACCTGTGATTCACCCCACATACCTGACCACGACCACCTACTCCCCACCCCATGCTCCATGCATGCCCACCCTACACATACCAGTCCCACCACCCCCACCCTGCACATACCTGCCCTCACACCCCCAGCCCAAGCACACACACGCCTGCCCCAGCCAAGCCCACCTCACCTGAGCAAGCAGTCTCACCCTGCCCCTTCCGAGACCCATCTCCTTCTCCCTACTCCCTGGAGAAGGCTGCCAGTGCATAAAGGCTACAGGCACTTACCTTTATACCCAGGCTACATTCACTGTCAGCCCATACAGTTGGCCAATCCTGCCCTGCCCCCACTGAGCTCTACAGATGTGTACATCAGTTTACGGCTCTCCCAGACCCATGCAAACACACGGCCCACAGTCATGCCCCCCAGCTCTGGGCAAGTGCTGATTTGCACAGCCAAGCCACACTCGCCCCTAGCCCACACAGGTGCAACCCCAACCCATCGCCCCTGAGCTCTGTACATGGCCCCACAAAGGTCCAGTTCCCTAGACCAGCACACACCAAGGCCATGACCCTCAGACCTGTGTACCCACACAGCCACATCCTCCCTGCTGCTGGGAGTCCATGCATTCATGCACTGACTTCTTTACCTCAAGGCATCACACCACTGTTGTACCCTGCCCTGTACCCCGCATCCTGCTCCACATCCATCCTGCAAATACAAAGCTTTAGACTACTGAAGGACATCAACTTCGAAACTAAATCAATCAAGATATGTACATGCAGTGAAGACAACAGAAGATCACTAAGTATATCATGATGCAGACAGATATAGCTCAGCTTAAAGACCAAATTAAAACACCGGAGTAGACACAGACTTTGGAATAATTAATCAAAGATGTTGGTATAATTCTACTAAATAAAGTAAATGGGATGGCTAATGACATAAAGGAGATCAAGAACACACAAAGAGGATTTTGAAAGAATAAACAGAAAAATAGCAGAGATCACAGTAAAGATGCTGTATATCAAATAAAAAAATACTAGCGATACACAACAGCAGAATGAAGAGGCAGAAGAAAGAATAAGTGAACTAGAGGACAGGACAACTGATTTTGAACACACAAAAGAGCAAATGGCAATAAAGATGGAAAAATCTGAATGGGATCTAAGGGAAATGATGGACAAAACAAAGCACACAAATATAAGAATCACCAGTATCCCAGAAAGAGAAGAGAACAGTAAAGGGCTAGGAAGATTAGTTGAGGATATGATTGGGGAAAACTTTCCAACCCTTATAAAGGACATAAATATGCAAGTCAAAGAAGCTCAACAAACTCCAAACTGAATAAATCCAAATAGGCCTAATCCAAAACACATACTAATCAGCCTGCCAAATGTTGAAGAGAAGTAGAAAATCCTGAAAATGGCAACAGAAAAACTATCTACTACATCCAAGAGAAATCACATAAAACTGAGTTCAGACTATTTAACTGGCACTATGAAGGTGGGAAGGCAGTGGTATGATATATTTAAGGTCCTAAAAGAGAAAGACTTCGAGCCAAGGATTCTGTAACCAGCCTAACTGTCCTTCAAAACTGAGAGAGAGATTATAATTTTCACAGACAAACAAATTGTAAAAGACTGTGTCAACAAGAGACCGGCTCTGAAAGAAATACTAAAGAGAGTTCTGCCAGTTGAAAAAAAAAAAGACAGGAGAGGGAGGTCTGAAGGAGGGCACAGAATTGAAGAGTACCAGTAAGGGGAACTGAAAGGATAACAAGAGAAAGAAGGAAAAGAATATACAGATCTGACAAATAAAATTGAAAGGATAAGATGGTGGATTCAAGAAACACCCTTTCAGTACTAACTTTGATTGTTAACAGGCTAAGCTTACCAATTAAAAGATTGAGATTGCAGAATGGATTAAGAAGTACAATCCAGCTACATGTTGCTCACAAGAGACTCATCTTAGACACAAAGATACAAATAGATTGAAAGTGAAAGGATGGAAAAAGATGTTCCACGCAAGTTGTAACTAAAAGAAAGCAGGAGTAGTTAGTTATTACTAATACTGGACAAAATAGACTTTAAATGTAAAGACATCATAAGAGACAAAGAAGGACACTATATATTAATAAAATGGACAATTCACCAAGAACAAATAACAATCATAAATGTTTATGCTTCCAATCAAGGAGCTCCAAAGTACATGAGACAGACATTGGCAAAACTGAAGGAGCAATAGCTGTTTCAACAATAATAGTAGGGGACTTAAATACACTATTCTCCTCTACAGACAGAACAGTCAGACAGAGGATCAACAAGGAAATAAAGAACTTGATAAATGAATTAGACGTAACAAACATATATAGGTCATCATACTCCAAACCACCAGGATATACATTCTCCTTTAGTGCTCATGGAACATTCTCTAGGATAGACCACATGCTGGGGCATAAAACAGGTCTGTATGAATTTAAAAACACTGAAATTATTCAGAGCACAGTCTCTGATCACAATGGAAAGACGCTGGATATCAGTAACCACCAAAGAATAAGAACTTTCACAATATATGGAGATTAAATAACCCCCTCTTAAACAACCAGTGGCCAAAGAAGAAACTGCTAAAGAAATCAGTAGCTATCTGGAGACGAATGAAAACGAGAATACAACATATTAGAACTTAAGGGATGTGGCAAAAACTGTGCTGAGAGGGAAATTTATTGCCCTAAATGTGTACATTAAAAAACAAGATTAGGCAAAAATAGAGGATTTAACTGTTCACATAGAGGAACTTGAGAAAGAACAGCAAACTAACCCCAAAGCAAACAGAAGAAGAGAAATAACAAATATTAAAGGAGAGTTAAAAGAATGGGAGAACAAAAGAACAACAGAAAGAATCAGTAAAACCAAAAGTTGGTCCTTTGAAAAAATCAACAAAATCGATGGGCCACTACCAAGACTGAAAAAGAAAAAAAGAGAGAGGATGCAAATTTAAAAAATCAGAAAATGAGAAGGGGGTCATTACCACAGACCCAGAAGATATAAAAGAAATCATAAGAGGATACTATGAACAACTATATGCCAACAAATTAGACAACTTAGATGAAATGAACAAATTTCTGGAAACATGCAAATAAGCTACACTGACTCAGGAAGACATAGAAGACCTCAACAAACCAATCAAAAGTAAAGAGTTACAAACAATCATCAAAAATCTTCCTAAAAAGAAAAGCCAAGGGGCCAATGGCTTCACAGCGGAATTTTATTAAACATTCCAAAAAGAACTAACACTAATCTTGCTCAAATTTTTCAAAAAAATTGAGGAAAGAGGAACACTACCTAACTCATTTTATGAAGCTAACATCATTTAAATACCCAAACTGGGTAAAAATGCCATAATAAAAGAAAACTATAGGCCCATCTCCCTAATGAACATAGACGTAATAATTCTCAACAAAATACTAGCATATTGAATCCAACAACACATTAAAAGAATTCTACACCTTGGCCAAGTGGGGTTTATACCAGGAATGCAAGGATGGTTCAACCCAAGGAAAACAATTAATGTAATACAGCATATTAACAAATTCAAAGGGACAAATAATATGATCATCTCAATTGTCGCTGAAAGAGCATTCAACAAAATTTACCATCCTATTCTGATAAAAACACTTCAAAATATAGGAATCAAAGGTAACTTCCTCAATATGATGAAGGGCATATATGAAAAACTGACAGCCAGCAGCATACTCAATAGTGAAAGGATATCAATACCAAAGGAATGAAAGAGGACTCTGACCTCACACCCTATACCAAAATTAACTCAAAGTAGATCAAACACCTAAACAGAAGAACTAGTACCATAAAGTTTCTGGAAGAAAATGTAGGGAAATATTTTCAAGACCTAGTAATAGGAGCTAGCTTTTTAAACTTTACACCCAAAGCACAAGCAACAAAAGAAAAAATAGATAAATGGGAACTCCTCAAAATCAAATGCTTTTGCACCTCAAAAAACTATCAAAAAGATGAAGGGCAGCCAACTCAATGGGAGAAAGATTTAAAAATCACACATCAGATAAAGGTTTGATATCCTGTATACATAAACAAATCATACAACTCACCAACAAAAGAACAAACAACCCTTAGGACAGACCAAAGCCTTTAACAGAGTTTGATGAGATTTTGTATTGTTTCTGACTTTGTATTGTATTTGCATTGTTACTGAAATGGTCTAAGGTTTTCTGATATTGTGATGGAAAGAATATATTCTATATTTGGAAAGAAGATGTCTTTTTGGGGTCCAAAGGGTGAAATGTGATGGTTTGAATTTGTGGACCTCAGAAAACCCATGTCCTTTAATTCTCATTCAGTATTGCTGGGTGGGAGTTTTAAAATTATCCATGCAGATGTAACCCACCCAATTGTGGGTGGTAGCTTTTGATTAGATGAATTCCATGGAGGTGTATTTCCACCCACTCAAGGTGGGGTTGCTTACTGGAGTGCTTTAAGAGGGAGCCATTTTGGAAAGAGCTACAGAACTCACTCAGCCAGAGACCTTCAGAGATGAAAAAGGAAAATGCCCCCGAGAAGCGTCTCAAGAAGCCTGGAGAGAAACCTAGTAGATGCTGCCATGCTCACCACATGCCTTTCCAGCTGAGAGAGAAATCCTGAATGTCATAGGCCTTCTTGAACCAAGGTATCTCTCCCTCAATGCCTTAGATTGGACATTTCTATAGTCTTGCTTTAGTTAGGACATTTTCATGGCCTTAGAACTGTGGTTTTGCAACTTAGTAAATTCTCCCTTTTAAAAGCTGTTCTGTATATGATATATCACATTCTGGCAGCTAGCAAACTAGAACAGGTGCCAAAATCCTCTTTGATGGCTTCTCAAATCTGTGCTTTCCTGGGCTGCCCAGGAAATGTAGCTTTTCAGGTAACTGTCCCCCAGAGCTCTGAGAAAG
>PVIY010035354.1:0-26380 GCA_004026745.1 Myrmecophaga tridactyla
AATATATTACTATTATTTATAATATTTTGCTATTTTATACTATTATATCTGTAACTATTAAATAGCTTGGAAATCTAGGATATAATAGTATAATAGCATACTATTAAATATATTATTATATTATAAAGATAATATTAGTATAAGCCTGATGGTTTTTTTTTTTCTTTTGGCATGGGCAGGCACCGGGAATCTAATCCAGATCTCTGGCATGGCAGGTGAGAATTTTGCCACTGAGCCACCGTCACACTGCCTCTGATGGGTTTTGATGTTAGATGAGAGTAGATTTAAAACCTGGCAAACACTTGACTACATGACTTAAGGCAAGTAGCTTAACTTCATTGAGCCTCTAAGTCCTTTTCTATAAATTAGGAATTATATGCCATTATGGCACATGGTATTTCATTCATATCTCTGATTGGAGTCTGGTCTTTTTCCAAGTTTCTTGTATGGAGTAATGCTGACTTTCAGAGCTGCACTCTAACTCTGAATCTTAGTTGACACACAGATTCCCAGTGTTCTGAGGAACTACCAAATTATACACAAAAAACATAGCATATAAATAGGAATTATATGCCATTATGGCATAAATCATAGGGTTTATTTTATTCTATCTTGAAAATTAAATGAGACAACATGTATGTGAAGGAAATCCCCATGGTTGGGCATATAGTACATTCATAGTCATTCTTGTTTTTATCCCTCCTCAGTTATTTCCACTCTATTTGCTCATGTATTTATCTTCCAAATGTGTTCATTGCTTAAGGTACACTGTGGAAGAGAAATAAAAGAAAGTAGAATGTTACTGTGATGAGATGTATGTAAAAAGAATGGGAATGATAATTAAAATATATTATAATTAGATTTTTCATCATATTATGTTCTCTTACAAGAAAATTTTGGTAATTTGGATTTCCTATTTTTAAGCTGTTTTATATGTTCTGTAAGTAAACAAATGGATTGGCTATTATGCAGAAGGTATGGTTTATGATAAATTTAAATAGTCACTAGTTAGTATTTGAGTTCCTAATGTACAGATCCAATTTAAGGAAGATTGTGAGAAATAAGAGATGTTTTCCTTTTACACACTTAGTTTACCTACAAAGGCAGATATATCCAATCTATGTCCTTTGCTATAGGCATTTCTAATAATATGCCTATCAATTATCACTCTAATCCATTCTAAATCCTATCAGTTGTATCAGTGGATATTTTTCATACCCAACCCCTTTCTTTCTATCCACATTACAGGGGTAAAATATGGCAGAATTTTTATGAGAGATCACTTCTTAATGGAGGGTAGATTTCTGGATATGAGTTTGATGGTCTGAGTCTCTGCTCATAACAGCTAAAGTCATGGAGCACTTACTGTATACCAGACCATATTAAGATGTCTCTATATCTGATTTCCTTTACTGCTTATAACAACTCCATATAGAAAGTACTATTAGTATTTCTTATTTCATAGATGGAGATACATGAGTTAAGAATGATTAGTTAACTCCCTCCAGAACATACAGCTAGCAATTAATTGCAGGAGTTGAGAATTGAACAAGGGTTTGCTTGACTCCAAAGTCTGTGTGATTAACCACTATGTTTGTAATTATCTGGGTGAAAAATGAGGAGCTTAAAATAGGAAAATGTTATTTGGGGTGTAGAGGACAGAATGGATTCAAAAGCTATTCAGGAGATAAAATTTTCCAGATTTGTTAATGTACTAGATATGAAAAATGAGGGAAAAAGAGAAGTCCGGTAGGATTTGTGGTACTTTTTCCTGAGAGAATAATGGTACCATTTACTAAAAGAGAATGCAGGAGGGGGAGCACTTAGCATAGGGGGAGGATGGAAGAAAAATTCTGATTTCAGTTTTGGACTAATTATATCAGTGGGATGCCTAAGAAGCGATGTTCAGTGAGCATTTGGATATGTTGGGCTAAATTTTAGGCAAAAGTTAAATTTGAAATCCAACAAAATCTCTTACAGCCCTGAAGGGATGGTCTGGAGGGAATGTTTAGAAAAATGTAGGCAGTGAACTTAGGATACAGCACTGAAGAATACCAACTTTAGAGATGGGTAGAGAAAAATGATTTAAAGGAAGAATATTCAGAGGGGTAGAAGGGAGATGAAGAACAGAGTGGAATTACTATGACCAGTAGCAAGTATCAAGGAAGTCGTGGTCAACAATTTAAAATTCAGCAGAGAGATTTATTAAGAGTATTCATTAGGGTAAAATAGAGTGCTGTAACAAATAAATAACTAACTTAATAATTTAACAGTGAGTTATTAACACTAATCCTTCACTTTGGGTAACCCTGGTTATCAGACAGCTTTCCTCCATTTGGCAATTCACAGATGCATATCCTATGCATTATATAGCCCAACCATTCCCTAGCCTCTTGGAATCCTTGGCATCCATCTAGCAGATGGGGAAAGAGAGGATGATGCACATTTCCTTTTTTTTTTAATAAATGTAATTTTTTTAGATATATTAACATGCCATACAATCCATCCAAAGTATATAGAATGAAGGTTACTCATACAGAATGAACTCCAGAATGAACTCTCAACTCTATTTGAAATCTCTTAGCCATTCAAACTTTATTTTGTTCCATTTCTTTTCACCATTTTGGTCAAGAAGGCATTCTCAATACCATGATGCCAGGGCCAGGCTCATCCCTGGGAGTCATTTCCCACATAATGGGAAGGGTAATGAGTTTATATGAAAAGTTGGCTTGAAGAAGGAGGCCACATGTGAGCAACAAAAAAAGTCTCTTTGGGGTGACTCTTAGGGATAATTACCTGCAGGCCTAGGTTTGCCATTGCAGAAATAAGTTTCATAAGGGCAAGCCTCAAGATTGAGGGCTTGGCTTGTTAAATTGGGAGTCCCTAATGCCTGAGAGAATAACAGGAATTCCCCAGGTGGGGAGGTTTAGTTAGTTCCACATTTTTCCCCAGTCTTTGAAGGGGACTTTGCAAATACCTTTTTGTTTTTTGCCCCAAATACTCTGGAATATATCTGGCTATTACATTAACTTGTACATAATAATTTCTTATTCCCTATTCTAGGTTCCATGTAATTAAACTGTTTAAATAAACTGAACAGACAGGTTAAATTAGATAATGTGCTTCAGAAAATTTAAATTTTGGCCCAAATAAACATCTCTTCCTTTGGTCTCACACAGAAGTAAAGTTTTAAAATCAGACAATATCATCCTTTACCCTGTATTCAGGTTTACCTTAGTTCTAATCAGGTCTATTTCATTCATATCTCTGATTGGAGTCTGGTCTTTTTCCCAGTTTCATGCATGGAGTAATGCTGACTTTCAGAGCTGCACTCTAACTCTGAATCTTAGTTGACACATAGATTCCCAGTGTTCCGAGGAACTACCAAATTATACACAAAAAACACAGCATTTCAGAATTTAGGAATAATAGTTAAAGCTCAGGAACAGATGTGTTTACACTCTAGGAATCTTTACAATGAGTCTTATTTGAACATCTGTACTCCTTAATCATTGATTGCTTAATCTCTACCCACTTTCTATCCCATGATAACCTATGCACTCAAATTCAATTCTCAGAGCTTGCTCATTATAGTTAGTTTATATTAGTGAGCCCACATATTATCTGTCCTTTTCTTTCTGGCTTATTTCACTCAACATGATGTCCTTAAGGTTGATTCACCTAGTTGCATGCCACATAACTTCATTCTTTCCTGCAGCCTCTCAATATTTTGTCATAAGTATACACTATGATTCACCCTTCCACTCATTAGTTGGTGTACCATTAGGCCACCTCCATTCATTTCAAATTGTGAAAAATGCTGTCCTAAATACCAGTGTGCAAATACCTATTCGAGGTCCTGCTTTCATTTCTTCCAAGTCTTCATCTAATAATGGGGTTGCAGAATGATGTGGCATTCATATACTTAGCCTTCCAGAGAGAATGCACCATTCTATTTCCCTACCAATAGTGCGTAGGCATATATATCTCTCTCTACATCTTCTCTAGCACTTGTATCCTTCTGTTTATTTTTTAAACAGTTTTATTCAATCCATCCTATGTGTAGAATCAAAGGTCACCATTATGATCACATGGTTATGCATTCACCAACACAATCTATATGAGAACATCTCCATTTCTTCTGCAAAGAAAGAAGAGAAAAGAGAGAGAAACAAAAAAAAAAAAAAGAAAGAAAGAAAAACAGAAACAAGAAGAAGAATCCCATACCCCTCCCTTATAGACATTTAGCTTTGGTATATTGCCTTTGTTACAATTAATGAAAGAACACTATAATGATACTGCTAATCATAGACTCTAGTTTGCATTAATTGTATTTTTCCATATACCATCCCATATTTAGCACCTTGCAATAATGACCTTCAATTGTTCTCACTCAAGTAAACACTTTTTTATAATTGTGTGTCCAATCACTATCATTGTCCATTCTAGATTTCACTGTTATACAGCCCTGGTATTTATCCTCTATCTTTCTTTCTGGTATCATACGGGCTCCTAGCCTTCTTCTTCCAACCATACTCACATTCAGCCTTGTTCATTATACTTACAGTATTGTGCAACCATCACATAGTATTGTGATATCCATTTTTGGATCTTAACAAACACTCCTGTTGAATGTTCTGTATTCTTAGAATCAAGTGCCCAAACTCTACTCTCTTTCTATCACCTGATAACCTGTGTTCTCAACTTTAATTTTCAGAGTTTGTTCATTACAGTTAACTCATTTTAATGAGCTCGTACAGTATTTTTCTGTTTGTTTCTGACTAATTTCACTCAACCTAATGTCGTCAAAGTTCATCCATTTTGTTTCATACATCATGACTTTATTCTGTCTTACAGCTGGATAATATTCCATCATATGTATATACCACAGTTTGTTTAGCCACTTATCTGGTGATAGACATCTGTGCTGTTTCCATATCTTGGCAATCATGAAAAATGCTGCTATAAACTTTGGTGTGTAAAAGTCTGTCCATGTCCCTGCTTTCAGTTCCTCTGAGTGTACTCCTAGTAATGGGATTTCTGGACCATATGGCAATCCCATACTTAGCTTCCCGAGGAACCACCAAACTGCTTTCCAAAGCAGTTGCACATTCTACATTCCCCTCCACAGTGAATGAGTGTACCTATTTTGCCACATCCTCTCTAGCACTGGTAGTTTTCTGTTTTTTTGACAATGGACAATCAAATAGGTGTGAGATATATCTCATTGTGATTTTGATTTGCATTTCCCTAATCACTAGTAAAGTTGAACATCTTTTCATACGTTTTTGAGCCATTTGTATTTCCTCTTTAGAAAAGTATCTATCCATGTCTTTTGTCCATTTAATTGGATCGTTTGTCTTTTTTGTTGTTTAGTTGTGTCATCTATTTATATATTCTGGATATTAAACCCTTATCTGATATGTGGTTTCCAAATATTGTCTCCTATTGCATAGGCTGCCTTTTTACTTTACTGGCAAAGTTTTTGATTGGGAATATATTCAATTTTTGAGGAGATACCATTCATCCAATTCTTCTTTCATTACTCATGCCTTGGGTGTAAGGCCTATAAAACCAATTTGTATCACCACATCCTTAAGATACTTCCCTACATTTTGAGATGGGGTCCTATTTCATACTTTTGGATATGGATATTCAATTCTCCAAGCATCATTTAAGAGGCTGTTCTGTTTGAATTGAGTCCACCTGACTGCCTTATCAAACACTCAGTTTGATACCATTGGTCAATACATCAATCTTTATGCAAGTACCATGTTGTTTTGACCACTGTAGCTTTGTAATTTGCTTTAAGGTCAAGTAGTGCTAGACCTCCCATTTCATGTTTCTTTCTCAAGATATTTTTAGCTATTCAGGCCACACTGCCCTTCCAAATAAATTTAATTATTCACTTTTCTATTTCTGCAATGTAAATTGTTGGGATTTTAACTGGTATTGTATTAAATCTATAAATCAGTTTGGGTGGAATTGACATGTTAACCATATTAGTCTTCCAATCCATGAACATGGTATGTACTTCCATTTATATAGGTCTTCCTTGATATCTTTTTGCAAAGTTTTGTGGTTTTCTGTGTAGAGGTCTGTGATGATTAGGTTCAGGTGACAATTTGGCCAGGTGATGATGCGCAGTTGTCTGGTCAGGAAAGACTGGCCTAACCAAGGCTGCAAAGATATTTTATGCTTGTTGATAAATCACAAGGCTGGTTTATTAAACATCAGTCAGTTGATTTGCAGCTGCAGCTGATTGCATCTATAATCAAATAAGGATGTGTTTCCCACAAATGAGATAATCCAGTCCATTGGATTTGATCCAGTCAGTTGTAAACTTTTAAGGAAGAATGGAGAATTTTCACTGCTTCTTCAGCCAGCAAGCCTCTCCTGTGGAGGTCATTGAGACCCTTCATTGGAGTTGCCAATTTCACAGCCTGCCCTATGGACTTTGATCTCTTCCATTCCCATGTTTGTGTGAGACACCTTTATGAATCTCATATTTGTAGATATCTCCTGATGATTCTGTTTCTCTAGAAAACACTGACTAACACAGCTTAGTATTGGGAGTGGTTCTTGAGAAACAATCTTTAAAATGGATTTTTACAATTGTTTTTCTACTCTGATTAGATTCAAAGGCACTAATGACTCTGTTTCCAGTAATCAAGATGGCACTGACAGTCCATGGGGGAGTAATAGAGATACATAAAATAGTGTCACTTGATTCTGCTAATTATATGCTTATATGAAGCAAGGATCAGGGTTGAGAGTGTTTTTGACACCTTAACAGAGTTTTTTGGAATTAATACATATAATGAGGTTGGCTGGTTGTTGATATGGTGGATACAGTAATGAGAGAAAGGGATGAGCTGAAGGCTTCAATTTTGCAGCTTAAGTGCCATATGAAAAATGTAAAAGTTTTCAAGTGCACCCTGAAAGAAAATCTTATTTCCTGTGGTCACAGACTTGAGATCTCTGACAACCAGACACAAAGTCTAATTGTGTGAGATGCAGACTTACAATATAAAGTAAAATCTCAACTTTGCAGGGTGTCTGCTGTTAAAGTATGGGCTTTGACTGTTAAAGAATGGGACCCTAAAACTTGGGATGGGGAAATACGACTTGATTATGATGACAATGGGGACATGGAAACCCTCAAATCTGGAGACTTTGAAGAAACCCTGGAGACTTTGATATATAGTCCTGTAATGGCCTGTCCTGAGGAAAGAGTCACTCCACCCTAGCCTGCCTTGAGGAAACAGCCACCCAATCTCCAGCCTGCCCTGAAGAAAGAGGTTCCAAACCTCCAGCCTGCCTTGAGAAAACAGCTGCCTGGCCTCCAGTCTGCTCAGAGGAGTCAGCCATCCAACCTCCACCTAGAGAGATTAACCCTTTAGTGTCTGCTAAACCTATAACTACCTCCCCCCCCCCACCCCGGGCAAAAAGCCCTCAATCCTCTGTCTGAAGCAATTAATCTTCTTTCATCAAATTGCAATGGAATACTCTGAAATAAATGGCTTGAAAATCACTCGTATTTCTTTTCACAACCTATCCCCACCAATCCTCTTTACTTCAAGACCTATATGTAACTAAACTGAAGTTTCAGCAGTCTCTGAAGGGTGAGGTGCAAAGTGACCTATGAGGTGGTATGCTATACTCTAAATGAACTGCATGAGTTTTACAATCTATAAAGACAAAAATCAGGGGAATATGTGTAAGAATGGATATTACGGGTGTGGGACAATGATGGAAGGAATATAAAGTTGGATCAAGCTGAATATTTTGATATGGGCCCACTAAGCAGAGATTCTGCATTCAGTGTTGTAGCTCAAAGGGTTGGAAAGGGCATTAACAGTTTGTTTGGATGGGTGGCTAAAACATGGATCAAAAGGTGACTGATAGCATCTGAGGTCAAAATGCCAAAAGTAACCTGTTATATTGTAGATGAGGGGATCCAGAGGCTTAGAGAGATTGAAATATTAGAGTGGATTTAATATGGAAGACCTATCACATCCCCAGGAATGTCCAGAAGACAAATGTTTCACCAGAACTTTGAGAAAAAATTTGTGAGACTAGCTCCATCATCCCTGAAGAGCTCTTTAGTCACCATTCTCTGCAGGTTACTGTGGGAACTGCTGTCACTGTGCTGGAATCCTTAAACACAGTGGGGATGATCAGATCTTGAGTTAGCAGAAGCCATGTGGTGACCGGTAATCACCATAGACAAGGTGGGAGTCACCACCATAAGGGACGGCAGACTCAAAGCAGCAGTCAAAATAATGTGACTTGCAGATTCTCATCTGCTAGTAAATCATGGGGTACCTAGAAATGAAACAAGTGGGAAATCTACTAAATTCTTTTTTGAGCTATATAAACACAAGAAATCTAGGTCAAGTGAACAGAAGTCTAACTTGAATTACAAAAACAGAGAATCATGGCTCCTTAATCAATTCCCAAACTTGGAACATTTTACAGACCCAGAGCCCCTTGAATGAGGGGAGAGCTGGTAACTCTTGGGGAAGGACCCTGTTATACTGCCCAAAATTTGCACTGTTAACTTTCCTTCCAGCCTTCTCCAAGGAGACCTATGGCCTTTTATCAGGGTGATTGTGCATTGTGAAGAGAAAATGATCAGATAATTTGGGGATTATTAGACACTGTCTCAGAAGTGACACCTATTCCAAGAGACCCAAAACATCACTTTGGCCTACTAGTCAGAGTGGGGGCTTATGGAGGGCAGATGATCAATGGCATTATAGCTCAGGTCCATCTCACAGTTGATCCAGCAGGTCCCTAGTCCCATTCTGTGGGCATTTCTCCAGCTCTGGAATGTATAATTGGAATCCACATATCCAGCAACTTGCAGAATTCCTACATTGGTTGTTTGACTTGTAGCATCAGGGCTATTTGGGAGGAAAGGCCAGGTGGAAGCCACTAGAAGTGATCCTACCTAGCAAAATCATTAATCAGAAGCAATACAGGATTTCTGGAGGGATTGCAGAGATTAGTGCCACACTTAAGGACTTAAAGGATGCAAGCGTGGTGATTCCCACCACATCCACATTCAACTTTCATATTTGGCATGTGTGGAAAAAAGCTGTGTCTTGGAGGATGACAGTGGATTATTGTAAACTTAACCAGGTGGTGTCTTCAGTTGCTCTGCTGCTCTAGATGTGGCATCATGCTTGAGCAAATCAACACATTTCCTGGTACATGGTATGCAGCTATTGCTCTGGCAAGTGCATTTTTCTCATTAGCTGTCAGTAAGGACTAGCAGAAACAGTTGTCATTCCGCTGACAAGGCCAGCAGTATACCTTTGCTGTCCTACCTCAGAAATTTATCAACTCTCCAGCCCTAGGTCATAGTCTTGTCCCAGGGAATTTGATCATTTCTCCCCCCACAAGACTTCACACTGCTCCATTATATTGATGACATTATGTTGATTGGATCTAATGAGCAAGAAGTAGTAACTACTTTAGACTTATTGGTAAGACATTTGCTTGTCAGGAGTTGGGAGATAAATCTAACAAAAATACAGGGAACTTCCAGTTCAGTGAAATTCTAGGTGTCTAGTGGTGTGGGGCTTGTTGAGATATCCCTTCTGAGGTGAAGGATAGGCTGTTGCATCTGGCCCTTCCTATGACCAAGAAAGAGAGAAAATGTCTAGTTGGAATCTTTGGATATGGGAGACAACATATTCCTCATTTAGGTGTGCTATCCGGGCTATTTACAAAGTGACCAGAAAAACTGCTACTTTTGAGTGGGGACTGGAACAAGAGGAAGCTCTTTGACAAATCCAGGCTGCTATGCAAGCTCCTCTGACACTTGGGTTATATGATCTAGAAGATCCAATGGTGCTGGAAGTGTCAATGGCAAATAAAGATGTTGTCTTCAGCTTTTGGCAGGCACCTAAAGGAGAATCACAATGCAGACCCTTAGAAATTTGGAGTTGAGACTTACCAACTGCTGCAGATAACTACTCTTCTTTGGAGAAACAGCTTTTAGCCTGGTACTGGGCCTTAGTGGAAACTGAACTTTTAACCATGGGCCACCAAGTTACCATGAGACTTGAGTTGTCTATTATGAGCCATTTTTTTTCTGACCCACCAAGCCATAAAGTTGGGTGTGCACAGCAGCAATCTATCATAAAATGGAAATGGTATGTAAGTGACAGAGCCCAAGAATCTCTTGAAGGCACAAGTATGTTATATGAGGAAGTAGCCCAGATGTGGATAGCTACTTCTGCCATATTACCTTCTTTTTCCCAGAACACAGTTATGACCTTTTGGAGAGTTCCTTACAGTTAGTGGGCTGAAGAAGAGAAAGCTTGGATCTGGTTTACAGATGGTTCTGCACGATATGCAGTGACCACCAGGAAGTGGACGGCTACAGCACTACAACCTCATTGTGGGATGTCCTTAAAGGACAATAGTGAGGGAAAATCCTCCCATTGGGTGGAACTTTGAGTGGGGCACCTGGTTGTTCTCTTTGTTTAGAAGGAGAACTGGCCAGAGGTGCATTTGTATACTGATTCATGGGCTGTTGCTAAAGGTTTGTCTGGATGATCAGGTACTTGGAAAGAGCATGATTAGAAAGCTGGTGATAGGGAGGTCTGGGTATATGGATAGACCTTTTTGAGTGGGCAAAAACATGAAAATATTTGTGTCCCATGTGAATGCTCACCAGAGGGTGACTTCAGCAGAGAAAGATTTTAATAATCAAGTGGATAAGATGACCCATTCTGTGAATTCAAGTCATCCTCTTTTCCCAGCCACTCTTGCCACTGTTCAATGGGCTCATGAAAAAAGTGGGCATGGTGGTAGGGGTGGAGATTATGCCTTGGCTCAGCAACATGCACTACCACTCACCAAGGCCAGCGTAGCTATGGCCACTGCTGAGTGCCCAATCTGCCACCAGCAGAGACTCACACTAAGACCAAGATGAGGCACCATTCCCCTAAGTAATCAGTCTGCTCCTTGGTGGCAGGTTGATTACATTGGACAACTTCCATCATAGTAGGGTTAGTAATTTGTTCTAACTGGAATAGACACATACTTCAGATATGGTTTGCCTTCCCTGCATACAATGTTTCCACCATCTGTGGACTTACCGAATGCCTTATCCACCATCATGGTATTCTACACAGCATTGCTTCTGATCAAAGACTCTACTTCCCAGCAAGTGAATTGCATTAATGGGCACATGCTCATGGCATTCTCTGGTCTTACCATGCTCCCTGTAATGCAGAGGCAGCTAGTTTGACAGAATGGTGGAAAGGCCTTTTGAAGACCCAATTATGATGCCAGCTAGTTGGCCATTATTGCAGGGCTGGGCTTGAGGAGGCCATATATGCTCTGAATCAATATCCACTGTATGCTGCTGTTTCTTCCATTGCCAGAATTCACAGATCCAGGAATGAAGATATGGAAATGGGAGTGACACCACTCACTATTGCCCATAGTGATCCATTAGAAAATTTTTTGCTTCCTGTCCCTGAATCCTCATGTTCTGCTGGTCTATAGGTCTTAGTTCCAAATGGAGGAATGCTCCTACAAGGAGACACAATGATTCCATTGAACTGAAAGTTCAGGCTGCCAGCTGGCCACTTTGGGCTTCTCATGCTTCTGAGTCAATAAGCAAGGAAGGGGATTACTGCACCATCTGGGGTGATTGATCCTGATTATCAAGGGGAAATAGGACTGCAACTACACAATGGAGGTAAAGAAGAGTTTTCCTGGGATACAAGAGATCCCCTAGGGTGTCTCTTAGTACTACCATGCCCTGTGATTAAAGGCATCAACCCAATTGTTGGAAAAGTACAACAACCCAATCCAGGCAGGACTACCAAAGGCCCAGATACTACAGGAGTCAAGGTTTGATGCAAAGAACCACAGCCAGCTGAGGATAAATAGAACATGGAAGATAAATAGAACATGGAGTGGGTAGCGGAAGAAGGATAGTAATAAATATGAACTGTGACCACATAACCAGTTACAGAAATGAGGACTGTGATTGAATGAGTATTTCCTCCCTGTTTTATTTTGAGTATGTTTGTATTTGTACATAAAACAAATATCTTGTTTTCTTCTTATCAAATGACATAAGTTGTATAGGCTATAGGAAATGAAGTTTAAGAGTAAAGGCAATCTAAGGATTCACACCTTATTCTCAAGAGATGTAGTGTGTTTCCTGTTGTACACAGGAAAGTGAATATTGTTAGATGAACTATATGCCTATTATTGTGTTCTATTTAAAAATTAAGCATGTTTCAAGTGATGTGTATAGCTGAAAGATGGCAAAGGATGGACTGTGATGGTTAGGTTCTGATGTCAATTTGGCCAGGTGATGATGCCCGGTTGTTTGGTCAGGAAAGCACTGGCCTAACTGTTGCTGCAAGGATAGTTCATTGAGAATCTTCATCAGAGTTGCCAGCTTCACAGCCTGCCCTACGGATTTGGACTCCTGCATTCCCATGGTTGTGTAAACACCTTTATAAATCTCATATTTACAGATATCTCTTGTTCATTTTGTTTTTTTAGAGAACCCTGACTAATACAAGGTCTTTTATGTATTTGTTAAATTTATTCCTAAATATTTGATTCTTTTGTTTGCTGTTGTAAATGGATTTTTTTCTTGATTTCCTCCTCAGATTTCTCATTGCTGGTGTATAGAAACACTGATTCTTGCATATTGATCTTGTATCCTGCCACTGTGCTGTACTTGTTTATTAGCTCTAGTAGCTTACTGTAGATTTTTCAGAATTTTATACATATAATATCATGCTGTATGTAAACAGTAAGAGTTTTACTTCTTCCTTTCCAATTCGGATACCTGTTACTTCTTTTTCTTGCTAAATTTCTCTAGCTAGACCTTGTAGCACAATGTTGAATAACAATTGTTACAGTGCACATACTTGTCTTGTTCCTGATCTTAGAAGGAAACTTTTAAGTCTTTCTCCATTGAGTACGATGCTAGTGATGGGATTTTCATATATTCGCTTTATCATGTTGAGGAAGTTTCCGTCTATTCCTATCTTTTGATGTATATTCATCAAGAAAGATGTTGAATTTTGTCAAATGCCTTTTCTGCATCAATCAAGGTTATCATGTGTTTTTTCCTCTTTGATTTATTAATGTGGTGTATTACATTAATTGATTTTCTTTTGTTGAACTACCCTTGCCTACCAGGAATAAAACACCCTTGGTTATGGTGTATAATTCTTTTAATATGCTGCTGGATTTGATTTGCAAGTATTTCATTGAAGATTTTTGCATCTGTATTCATTAAAGAGATTTTTCTGTAATTTTCTTTTCTTGTAGTATCTTTGCCTGGCTTTGGCATTAGGATGAGGTTGACTTCATAGATTCAGTCAGGTAGCTTTCCCTCCTTTTCAACTTTTTTTGAAGAGTTTGAGCAGGATTGGTATTAATTCTTTCTTGAATGCTTGGTAGAATTCACAAGTGAAGCCATCTTGTTCTGGAATTTTCTTTTTGGGGAGTTTTTTTTTTATGACTGATTCAATTTCCTTACTTGTGATTGATTTGTTGAGGTCTTCTATTTTCTTTTGAGTCAATTTTGGTTATTCATGCTTTTCTAGGAAGTTGTCCATTTTGTCTAAGTTGTTTAGTTCATTAGCATATAGTTGTTCATAGTATCCTGTCATCATCTCCTTTATTTTTGTAAGATAAGCAGTTATGTATCTCCTCCCATTTCTGACTTTTATTTATTTGCAGCCTATCTTTTTTCCTCTGCCAGCCTAGATAAAGGTCCATCGGTTTTACTAAATTTCTCAAAGAACTAACTTCTGCTTTTATTGGTTTTCTTTATTGTTTTCATGTTCTCAATTTTATTTATTTCTGCTCTATCTTCATTATTTCTTTTCATCTGTTTACTTTGACATTGGTTTGCTGTTCTTTCTCTAGTTCCTCCAGATATACAGTTAATTCCTCAAATTTTGCTCTTTCTTCTTTTCTAATATAGGCATTTAGGGCAATAAATTTCCCTCTCAGCACTACCTTTGCTGCAGCTCATATGCTTTGATATATTGTGCTCTCATTTTCATTTGCCTCAAGATATTTACTGATTTCTCTTGTAATTTCTTCCTTGACCTACTGGTTGTTTAAGAGTGTGTTGTTTAGCCTCCATATATTTGTGAATTTTCCAGTCTTCTGCCTATTATTGATTTCCAACTTCATTCTATTATGATCAGAGAAAGTGCTTTGAGTAATTTTGATCTTTCTAAAATTATTAAGATTTGCTTTGTGACCTAACATGTGGTCTATCCTAGAGTATGATCCTTGAGCACTTGAGAAAAATGTGTATCCTGCTATTGTTGGATGCAATGCTCCGTAAATATATGTTAAGTATAGTTCATTTGTCATACAATTCAAAACCTCTGTCAATGAATAACTCTGTCTACATGTTATTCATTTATGACAGTGGTGTATTGAGGTCTCCAACTATTTTTGTAGAAGTGTCTACTTCTTCTTTCAGTGTTGTGAATTTTGTCTTATATATTTTAGGACACTCTGACTCAGTGTATAGATATTTATGATTATTATGTCTTCTTGATGGATTGTGCCTTTATTAATATATAGTGTCTTTCTTTTCCTCTTTTAGTTGTTTTACATTTGAAGTCTAATTTGTCTTATATTAGTATAGCTACTTTGCTCACTTCTGGTTATTGTTTGCATGAAATATCTTTTGCCAACCTTTCACTTTCAATTTGTTTTTGTCCTTGTGTCTTAAAGTGATATGGATGTATCCTGTTTTTTTTTCTCTGCATGGGCAGGCACCAGGAACTGAACCTGGGTCTCTAGCATAGTAGGTGAGAATTCTGCCAGCTGAGCCATCAGGACCTGCCCTTATCCTGTTTTTTAAATTCATTTTTCCAGTCTATGTCTTTTGATGGGGAATTTAGTCCATTAATATTTAATGTTATGACTGCAAAGGCAATACTTTCTTCAACCAATTTTTTCTTTTGGATTTTTCTGTTATATATTTTCCCTGTCTTTTTACCCTATTTGTTACCCTTACTACTAATCTTTCGTACACTCTACTCTAAACCTCTCTTTCCTGTGTTTTCCAATTTGCCTACACTGCTCACTTTAGTATATCCTGTAGAGGTCTCTTATTTATGAACTCTCTCAGTGTTTATCTGTAAATATTTTTAACTTTTCCTCATTTTTTTTAAGGACAATTTTGCTGGATATAAAATTCTTGTTTGGCAGTTTTTCTCTTTGAATATCTTAAATCTATCATATCTCTGCCTTCTCTCTTCCATGGTGTTGACTGAGAGATCTACGCTTGGTCTTCTCAAGCTCTCCTTACAAGTGATGAAATGATTTTCATTTGCTGCTTTCAAAATTCTTTCTTTGTCTTTGACATTTGACAATCTGATTAGTAAATGTCTTGGAATTGGTCTCTTGGATTTCTTCTGTTCAGGGTACACTGCACTTCTTGGACCTGTAATGTTATGTCTTTCATAATAGTTGGGAAATTTTCAGTGATTATTTCTTCCATTATTCTTTTTGCTCCTTTCCTCTTCTATTCTCCTCTGGGACACTCTTGATCATCTGTTTGGGGGTATGCTGCACTTCTTGGACCTGTAGTGTTATGTCTTTCACAACAGTTGGGGAATTTTCAGTGATTATTTCTTCTATTATTCTTTCTGCCCCTTTCCCCATCTATTCTCCTTCTGGAAAACCCATGACATGTGTGTTTATGTGCTTCATGTTGTCATTCAATTCCCTGAGACCCTGACTAAAATTTTCCATTCTTTTCCCTACTCATTCTTTTGTGTGTAGGATTTTGATGGCTTGTCTTCTAGTTCACTAATCCTTTTTTACTCCTCTTCAAATCTGTTGATCTTGCCTCCATAATGGTTTTCATCACTTGTATTGTGTCTTTCATTCTCATAAGATCTGCCATTTTTTTTCAAGCTCTCCAGTTCTTCTGTATGGACACACTATGTCTTTATATCTTTCATCTCTTGTGTCTCATTTTCCTCAAATTTGTTTATTTGATTTGCGAGATTTGTTTGAACATCTTTAATTAGTTACTTCAACTTTTGTATCCCAATTGAAGTGTTATTTTGCTCCTTTGGTTGCACCTTATCTTTTATGCTTCCTGGTATGCATCATGTTTTTTTTTGCTGATGTCTGGGTATATGATTTTCTTGCTTACTTTATTCTGGAAGTCATTTTCTTTCTTTTACTTAGGGTTTTCTTGTTGATTGGTGTTCTAGTTTGCTAACTGCTGAAATGCGACATACCAGAAATGGAATGGCTTTTAAAGGGGGAATTTATTAAATTGCAAGTTTACAGTTCTATGTGAAGATGTCCCAATTAAAGCAAGTCTATAAAAATGTCCAAGTTAAAGCACCAACAAGAGGTTACCTTCACTCAAGAAAGGCCATTGAACTTCAGGGGTTCTCTCTCAATTGGAAAGGCACATGGTGAACATGGTGACATCTGCTAGCTTTCTCTCCAGGCTTCTTGTTTCATGAAGCACCCAGGGGGCATATTCCTTCTTCATCTCCAAAGGTCTCTGGTTGTGTGGGCTCTGGCTCTTATAATTCTGAATCTTTCTCCAAAATGCTTCTTCTTTTAAAGGATTCCAGTAAACTAATCAAGACCCACCTGAAATGGGTGGAGTCACATCTCCCTCTATCAAAGGCTAGTATCCGCAATCGGATGTGTCACATCTCCAATGAGATAATCTAATCAAAATATACAACCTACATTATTGAATAGGGATTAAAAGGAACAGTTGCCTCCATGAGATGGGTCAGGATTAAAACATGGCTTTTATAGATACATAATCCTTTCAAACCAGCACAGTTGGCTTTGTTCTCTATCTGTTCATCTCTCTCACTGGCCAATTGTCAGATTGGTTCTTCCCCCCAGTTTCCCTCCAAAACCAGCTGCCCATGGAGGCCTGACTCAGGGATGGGTGTAGGTGCTAGGAAAAACAGGCTCCCAGTCATTCTCTGTTATTCTTCTGCCTGCAAGACTTGTGTTTGTTTTAGGGCACTGCTTTAACAGTTAGAATGTCTGTTAAACAGGCTAAACAGAGGAGGGTTCCCATGTAGGAGGTCTAGATCAGCTCCCAGTGGTCCTGAGATAGAATCTGGAAAGTCTCTGAAACACCTTCAGTTCCCTTGTACTTTCCAGTCTGTCCAGTGGATGGTGCCGTTTGGTAACTTAATTATCCTCAGAAGCTCTTTCTCTGATTCCCAGGTTGCATTTACCTACCAGGGTTGGAGCAGTAGTGTTCCTGTGCCCTCACTTTGCCAGGCAAAAGCTGGCTTAATGTGGGGCTGTGTTCCCCACCTTATTTGTGGCAGAGGACTCCCCCAACTGTCCAAGTTTTCAGCCATCTCCCAGGCAAGGATCAGGCCACCCACCCCTCTTCTGTTTCCCTCTGGGGTTGGGGAATGGGCTTTTGGACCCAGGACTGGAAACAGAGACTGTCCACATTTTCTCAGAATCTTGTCTTTCACTGACCTGGGTCTTGAAATGTCCTCCCCTATCCTCTGTGTCTCCAAATGTGGGGATCTGTCTCACTGCTGTGAGAGAGTTTGTATTCTGTGTCCCTGGTGGGAGGGATACTTACTGTTGTTTTTGTGCTCTTTCTGCACTAAGACTGAGTGAGTTGGTAGGAGAGGACCAGCAAGTTCAGGATGGAAGTTTCCTATATTTTTATCTTTCTTCAATTCAGCCTTTGTAGGGTCCTTCTACAGTCTATATCTTCTTCCAGAGTTCTGAACAATTCAGAATTGTCCTTTTCATTTGTTCAATCTTTGGGGAGAGATTTTTAGTAGCTGTTTACATTGCCACATTGATGACATCACCTCTCCACACTTGCTTTTAACCAAATTGACCCAAAAGTATCATACATCATTTCCACTCAAATTCTGTAGGAAAGGACCTATCATATGGGTCCAACTACATACAATGGTGACTGACTAGTCCATGGCTGGCTAGCCATTTCTCAACAAAATTTTAATCTCTGGAAAAGAGGGCACACATTTTTAGTGGACCATTAGCTATATCTGCTAGAGTAAGAGTAAAGCTGGTGTACATTTAAATTAGAAATGTGGAGGCTATTGACCTATGCCAAGTGTTGGGAGTGGAAGCCTCTTTTATAAGTAGACATAATCCTTCAATAATTCTAGACTGACTCTAACTTCAGACTGCCCAGATGTGAAGTTCAGTTTGTTGTTGTCCAACTAACCCAGTATGATGGACAAAACTCAGGTGTTCAGTTTAGATGTAACATCTCCAACTCCAGGGCCTACTTTTGTATTTTTTTTTTATACTGTATGGGAGGGTCACATTTCCTTATTTTTCCTTGTGAGTATCCCATTATTACAGCACCATTTTGTTGAATTTTTATTTGTTTGGTTTTTTTTGGTGGGGGGGAAGTACATGGACCGGGAATCCAACCCAGGTCTCCAGCATGGCAGGTGAGAATTCTACCACTGACCTACCCTTGCACCCCATCCCCCCACCCCCACCCCAGGACTAGTTTTAATACTGCTATTCAGTGTCTGAGTGCCCAAACATGTTGACATTACGTGATTGGTGGTGGAAAACTCTTTTTTGGTTTGTTTGTTTAAAAGAAATAGTGGGATCGATTGCACCATATACAGACAGTTGTCTTTTGAGGTCTTATATTAACCTTTCTAAAAAACTGAGTGGTCATTTTCGAAAGAGAAAAATGAACTTAACTCTTTGTAAAAAGTATTATGAAGACAGTAGTCGTGCTGCTATTGTTGGAGTCTACATAGGCAACTATGAGTGCTCTGTGCTAGCAATGAATTTTCTTACAAATATACTGTCGCAGTTTTAATTTATTGGTGCTCAATTGTTTACAATTTATAATTAGGAAAGGCTATGACATATATTTTTAAACTTAAGGCCAAAAACGCATTTTAATTAACAGATAAAAATAGTAAGAGGAGAAGGAAGAAGAAAGGATGAAGAGAAATTTTAATTCAGTTCAACAAGTATTTATCAATACAATGTACAAGGTATTGTTGTGGGGATGGGTGGTAGGTAGAGGAGAAAAAAAGAGTAAGATGGTTTCCTGACATAAAAAAATCAGCATGTTTTCAGGAAGACAGGATACAGTCATATAAAATAAAGGCTATTGCTATTAAGCAGTACCTGATCCTATACAAAAATATCATGTGTAGATACAAAGTTCTACTGAAGCACAAGGAAGGGAAAGTCCCTGTGAAATGGAGGCATTGAAAAGGTTTTTGGATAAGAAGGAAATAGCATGCAAGTGCCTACTCTGTGCCATAAATTGCTAGGTTTTTTATTGTTATCACATTAACCTTTTTAGGTTATACTATTACATCCACTTTAGAAAATTAAAGTTCAGAGAGACTAAATATTCTATATTTAGTAAATGCCAGAGCCAGGATTTAAAACCACATCTTCTGGCACCCAATCCAGTGAGCTTTTGTTGCACTGTGCTGCATTCTTTGAGGGAACTTATCTACCCGTTTTCTATAGCTTTTCAGACCCAACTGGAACATTTGGTCTCTTTGTCTAAATTATCATTATCCTTGCAGAACATAATATATTTGATGACTTTATTGGAGCAAAACAGGAATTTTGGAAAGCATTCTTTATAAAAACATTCAAATTGAATATTAGGAACTTCCCCACTCTACTACCTTTTCTAAACTTTGTTGCATTTGAGTATCAAAAGGTGGGAAATCAGATTTGGCAGGGAAATCAGATTTACAAGGATTTTCTTATTTTGAATATCACATAGCTATTCTGTGAAGCTGAAGGTTAGACAGATTCAACCACCATACATTTAATTAGAGTTTCTCATACTTGCTTGGAGGCTAAGGAGGTCATAGACTGATAACTAACAGTTTGATGAAGAATACAGAAGAATCAGAGTTACTGAAATATGCTCACCAAGTTTGTGACATTGAAAGATAAATTATAAGACAGCAGTTATAAACATCAAATTTGAAAAAAAATATGCTCACTATTGAGAACTAGTGTCTTTGTTATATACTCTATCACAGTCCACAGAAAAGTTATCCTGGGAATTAATTAGGTCCATTAGCATAAAGTATTGTAACAATATTTCATAGTCATAAAACAGTTAAGTTTGAAATGTTAAAATAAAAGAATAGATTTAAAACAATTAAAACAAAACAGAGAGAGAAACTAATCAAACTCTAAATTGAGCTGAGGCCTGTCTTAAGTAGGATTTCACTTGAAATTCAAGAAGAATGACCAAGACCAAACCCAAAGTATTTGTTGTTTGAATGAGCTAAGGAAATATATTTCTGAAGGTAGTTTTCTTGAGATATTCCAGGATTTTTCATTCCTGGAAAGTTTTACAGTTTAAACAAATGGGATCTTGGCAAGAAACATACATAAACATTTATACACAATGTGGCAAACACAGCTAAATAATTTGAGGTTGGGATAGTAGGTTTTGTAGTAAAGGATGTTAAATAATTTGCCTTTCCACCCTTTATTTTTGTAGAGTGTAGAAATAACATTAGGCTTCAAGAAAACCTAGTTATGAGTGCTGGGGTCACTCCTTCATATTCAAGAAATTATTTTATTAAGCACTCAACCAAGAGAATTTATTACTCCACTGACCGGGACTATTAAATCCAGCTGGGAATGGAATGCTTACACCTGTGAGTGGCTAATCTAGCCACTAATTCAAAGAGTCCTAGGCTGTCACCAAACAGCATTAAAATTTTGATTATTTTACAGCTTGTCCAAATGCCCAATCCCCCAAGAAATTGTTGTAATTTACACAAAAAAGAAAAAGCTTGGAGAAAAGAATATCCATCTTTTAACACTATCCACAAGGGTCTGGTTCTGACCGCACACATAAAACAAAATAAAAGTACCTAGCTCAGGCAATTAAAATGTTCTTGTTTTCTATTAAAATAAAATATGTTCATTTGTGAATGACTCTAAAAGAAAGGTTTGGGAGCAATTGTCATTGCTTGCTTTGATAAGAGCTGTAGATTTTTTTTAAGTAATTATATTAAAATGACTCCAATAAGAAATCTACAATTTTCTTCCTTCTATTTCCATTAAGTATCAGATATTTAGGAAATGTAAATAGTAAAAATGTGGCAATACCAGCAGGTAAAATTTGCAATTTATTTTGTTGACAGGTAAAATAGAACCGCACATACTAACAGAAATATTAGAACTTGGAAGGATCTCAGAGACCCTAATTTTACAGAAGAGGTCCAAAGAGGTTAAGGAATATTGGTTATGTTACATTGCTAATTACAAGCAGAACAAAATGGATATCCAGAACTTCTGATTTTCTGTCCACTGCTCTTTTCCCTACACTGAGCAGCTTTAGCATGAATAAGTTTATAGCCAGATCTTGTTGGCTTTGACGTTAGGAAGGAACAGGGAAGATAGGCTGGTGTCCTTTCTGTCCTACCCTTAGTCCTACTAGGTGAGAAAAGAGATAAAACAGAGTTACTATGGCTAAGATATTTAAAACAGGGTCAGTAGGCCATTCAGGAAGTTGCTCTTCTGCATGTCTCTGCCAGATGTCCCAGAACTCGAAGACATCTTAATGCCATGAACCAATCACAAGATGGAGAACTCAGTAAATTTTCCAGCTGGAAGGGTGTTTAGAAAGCCCAAAATATCTACTCATCATAATTCTTTACAAACAACTTTTTCTTTAAAAACCCTAGCTTGGAAGTCCCAGGATGGACGCAACTTGGTTACTTCCTGAATCTGTGCTCCCCGAATTACATTTCTAAGACCACAAATAAATGCTTTTGCTGCTTTGCAGCTCAGGCTATAATATTTCAGTTGGCATGGGAAAAAAGGAATAGGTTGATGATGTCAAGGTGATTGTCTCAATAATTGGATTCTGTACCTTGGTTAAAAGTCCACAGTCTGAATATTCCAGGTGTATTTTCTCAACAAATTTGAAGCCTGAGACTCATACCTAAATCTTAACCCACATTTTTCACCATAATTAATAAATCAGTGAGAAAATTCAATGGGTCCCTGAGTCCTACCAAAAATCTCCGAGATGCTAAAGTAAAGCTTTGTTGTGTGCTCCCTTCACCTACTTTGTACCCTTTGAGATTCCAAACTCTTTGCCCTGTCTCCTTATTTGCGTTGTTTTACTTGCTCACTAGTTTCAGAACTTTATGTGAATCCCAGCATAAGAGTTTTCACAATCCATTTTACCTCCAACAACTCCTGTTCAGCAAGTCTTTTATCTCCTGAGGTGGGCAACAAATCCTGTTGCTGACCTAGTTCAGTGTCATGTTCTCATAATGATCATTATCAACATTCACAGCTTGAAGGAACATCTGCCATGGAAGTAGCATTAAAAAGGGCAAGGTATTTTTGGAAGACTCATTCTTGGTCCTTTTTTCAAAAACAAAACAACAACTAAAAGTAACTCATTGTGTCTGTTTCTAACAACTTTGAACTTACCGAGGGAGGACTTAAATTTTAGTAATTTTAATGTCCAGCACTGAATGAGATATCAAATTGCTCCTAAGAATTACTTTTTTTTCAACAAATATTTTGGAGATGTGAGTAGCAATAATATGCAATCACACGGAATCCTGAATGATGGAAATCACTGGGATGTTTGAATATAAATCTTACTTTCTTTTCCCAGCAGATTTTTGGCATCTAACTGTACCTATTTGAAACTGTTATGTATTCCAGAAAAAAACATGTTCTTTTAATCTTAACCCAACTTTGTGGGGGCAGCCATATTCTTTTAATCCTGATCCAGTATTGTAGGGTGAGGCCTCTTGATTAGGTTGCTTCAGTAAAGATGTGACACACCCAATTGTGAGTATGACCTTTTGGTTGATGGAGATATGACTCCATCCATTTAAGACTGGTCTTAATTAGGTCACTGGAATTCTTTAAAAGGGGAAATATTCTGGAAAAAGCTCAGATGCAGACATTTGGAGATGCAGAGGAAAATGCTAGAAGACTCAGGATATGTGAGAGCTGTTTGAAACCAGAAGCTGGGAAGAGTCCAGCAGACATTGCCATGTGTTTTCCCATGAAATGCTAAGCAAGACAGAACTCAAAGTTTTGCCCTGGAGATGCTTAAGTGAGGGCCCACAGACACTTAGAGAGGAAGCCACTGGAATCAGAAGCTGGAAGCCACAAAACCGGGAAAAAGGACCAGCAGACAACAACCACATGCCTTCCCATATGACAGAGGCCTTTCTTCGGAGTCAAGGTATCTTTCTCTAGATATCTTAGTTTGGATATTTTTAAAGCCTTAGAACTGAAAACTTGTAACTTAATAAATATCCTTTATAAAAGCTGATCCATTTTTGGTATATTGCCTCTAGTAGCTTTAGCAAACCAAAACACTATCTTAACGGCCTTAGTGGCAAGCCTACACATCTGCAGAAGAACCTGGCCATCAAAGGGAATTTTTGAGAATTTCTTACTAGGTGAAAAACTACACTTACTTTAACCTGCTCTTTGCTATTTAAAGGGGTATCAACATTTTTTTCTTTTATTTAAATTGCATTAATTCTGTACACAATCATAAATTATTTGACTAAATCTGATCATGAATCTGGTGACTGATTGCAGGATTTAGGAAAGTGTTCTTATTTTTTTTAATTACCCAACATATTGCAGTAAGGTACATGCTGAACTATTGGATCATAAATCAGTCATATGTGTAATTTTTAAACGTGAAGTCGGAGAAATATGAAAAGTGAAAAATAATCGTTATAATCTATCAAAATTTGATCTATTTCATCTATATTGACCTAAAGTACTGAAGTATTCTGTTTCTAACTGTGAAAATATGAAAAAGCAATACTATTTTTTCATAATTTAAAATTTACCATGTATTTGTTTGTATACAACAATGATGTTAATGTAACACTAGCTAATGAATTGCATTAACAGATAGTATTACAGTAGCAATGATCAGGTTCTGGAGATGTGAAGAGACTGGATATTAATGAGAGAGAAGGATGGGAAGGGAGAAATTTTTATATATTGAAAACAATTGAACTTAACACATTTGGTTGGCATTAGGATGCAGGTAAGCAGTGCCCTTTTCACTTATATCTATTTGTGTTAAAGAATTTATATAGTGATGAATAGTCTCTTAGGAGAAAAAGGATAGGTGTTTGTCCCTTTCTTTCCCTGTGAGGTTATGTCTGCCAGACTAATTAATGTTAGAGACAGGAAGGGATAATGGAGAGTTCTGAGAGGGCTCTCATCAGAAGGGACAGGATGGGTTGTGCGCGCAACTGTAGATCGTAAGTCTTTGGAAAGGAGCATGGCAGATACTGGAACCCTCTACTGGCCAAGTAGAATTCTGTAAATTGTATTGAAAGAGCCTCATTTCTAAGGAATGATAATAGCTAATTATCTTTCACCAAGTGTGATTCTGAGGGAGGGAGCATTCACTCTCATGTTTGGAGAAACCACTAAGACGTAGGTCAATAATTTGAGGTTAGGAGCAGTTGTGGCAAGAGCAGATAAGAACAGAACCAGCAAAAGAAGGTGGCCCAGACAGAGGGGACCCTGATTATACAAATCAATGGTGGTCAGATCAGATATAAATATAGAACTCTGATCCACAACCAGCCCATGAAGCCAAACTACTCTCTGCAGAATCCAGTCTAGGAAGCTCAACCACAGTCTGCAGCAAATAGTCCAGAATGCCAAATTACTATTTGCAACAAGTAGTACAGGAAGCAAAATTACAGTCCCTGTAACAATCAGCCCCAAATGGCCAGGACTTGATTAACTACTGAGAACTTCCCTAATTTTTGCCCTTCCTTCCAATTTAAGACCAACTGGAGAAAGCTGAGCATATTCTTCTAACCAATCATGTAGGATGCCCCTCTTCAAGTTAGTATACCTCCAACTTCTCCATGTCAACAGCTTCCAATCAGGGCATACTGTAAGTCTTTCCCTTCCCCACTATAAAACTTGCCCACTCCTCTGTCTGTCTTTGAGTCTCTACTAAATGCAAACGATGACAGCCAAGTCCCTTGCTATAGCAAGGTCTGAATAAATGGCCTATGCTTGTTCTCATTTAGTTTGTTTTTATTTATTTCTACAAAGATCCCATTTTTGCATAGCGCTGGTATTTCTGCATTCCTATCAGATACTAATGATCATCACCAGCATGGAAGTAGCAGTACTGGAGATAATGGTCACTAAATATAATCAGTGTTCAGGGTTATAATCCGGGTACAAAAGAACATATGACCTTATTTTATAGTGATAACACAGAACAAATTGTGTCCACACAATTCTTGGGTCACTCTTGCCCTGCCACAATGACTGAGGAAGCCATGTATATTTCAAATGGAGCAATCAAAGATGAGGCTCCGTCAGCTTGAGTTTCCATGTGACTATGTTCGACAGAATCACTTGTTGACCTGTGATGTATATGTAATTTGAGTAAGAAATAAACAATTGTGTTAAGCCAATGGGATTTCCAGGTTAATGTGTTGCTGCAGAATAATTGAACCTATTCTGACAATAATAGAAATGCAAGTTCAGAACAGAATATGCTTTTTGATTTGCTTCTTTGCATTTTCCAAAATATTGTGAACATTGTCTACTCTTGAAGCTTTTGATACGAATTATGCTTAGATCCAGCAGCCACAGAGTGGGTTAGCTTAGCATGGTAGAAAAAATGGTAGTTGAGTTATTACACATGTATTTACTTATATTTTTGTTTTTGTTGTATTTGAATCACCATCAACTGTGGTAAACCAATCTATTTCAAGAACATTGGCTTACAAAAAAATTGAATTTTGTAACATGTAAGAAAATACAGTGTGTAATAAAATGCATTGAGTTCTATTTAATCTTGGGGTGATTGTTAGTATTATTTAAAATAAAAATACCTAGTTTTTTTTTTTTTTGCATTGGCAGGCACTGGGAATCAAACCCGGGTCTCTGGCATGGCAGGCGAGAACTCTGCCTGCTGAGCCACTGTGGTCCGCCCTACATAGCTTTTTGATTCAGCAAATCTGAATGGCACAAAAATGATCAAGGGAAAGTATTTTAAAATGTCCAAACCAGTTTTGAATAGCAGAAATATTGGAGACCACTTAAATGCCTTTCAACAGAAGAATGGTTTTGTAAATTGTGTACACCAATTTAGCAACCAAAAAAAAAACATTATTTGTATGATTATACTGAAATGGAAGAATATTCATGATATATTTTGTATGAATAAAGCAAGTTATAGAACAATTTATGTAGTATAATCTCATTTTTCAAAAAGAATTGTAAACAGTATTTAGACGTGCGAAAATTGTGTGAAGGATACACACTAACCTTAGAGTGCTTCTACTTGGAAGAGTGA
>PVIY010035355.1:0-26438 GCA_004026745.1 Myrmecophaga tridactyla
GAGAGGCTGGAGGGAACTGCCTGAAAATGTAGAGCTGTGTTCCAGTAGCCATGTTTCTTGATGATGATTGAACAATGATATAGCTTTCACAATGAGATTCTGTGAATGTGAAAACCTTGTGTCTGATGCTCCTTTTAGCTACTATATCAACAGAAGAGTAGAACATATGGAATAAAAATAAATAATAGGGGGAACAAATTTTAAATTAAATTTAGTTTGAAATGCTAGTGGTAAATGAAAGCGAGGGGTAAGGGGTATGGTATGTATAATCTTTTTTTTCTCTATTATCGTTTTATTTCTTTTTGTGTTGTCTTTTTATTTCTTTTTCTAAATCGATGCAAATGTTCTAAGAAATGATGAATATGCAACTATGTGATGATATTAAGAATTACTGATTGTATATGTAGAATGGAATGATATCTTAATGTTTTGTGTGTTAATTTTTTTAATTAATAAAAAAAAGTTAAAAAAAATGTTACCACAGGGGAGTATAAGTATAACGGAGTTCTCTGTATGGTGGCGCATTATCTTTGATACTGTCCTGTGTATTTGAAAGTATTTCAAAATAAAACTGCTAAAAACAAAATTCAGGTATTCTGTTAAGATTGTTACCAGCACAGTAAAAATATTTCCACCTGGATCTTTTTCAATTTGAAAATGATCACATTAAAAACCTGAGGTTACAAGGGACCACAAGATAAACCAGAATTCCATTTTCCCTCTAAGACTCCAGGGGAAAGGTATTTGGAAAAGAGTTTCCTTTGGGAGAGACTGGCAGGAAGTAGGGAGAACTCTGGCCACTCTCAAAAGGCACTGTGGTGTCTCTGGAGGCATCTGCACTGGGACAAAACTCCTGGAGGGACAAGATCATGGCCACTCCCAGAGTCCAGAAGACACACACGAAAGGAAAAAGTCCTGCAGGAATGACGAGGACTGCTTGTTTAGAGGCAGCCCCGTGGGTTAGAAAGGCAAACCTCAGTTGTGGATTTGCTTTCTGATATTAAGTGGGGAAAAAAGTTCTAAGGTGTTCTAAAAACACCTCCCTACATGTTCTTATAAGTAAAGCTTTACAGAATATATAGAAAAAAATCCCAAAGCTGTTCCAACTTGCATTCTAAATAATGAAACTGCCCCTTGAGAATGTGAGTGAATAGGTCAGATGCTTTGGAAACAAAGCTTTACCCAAAATACCCTCTCACCACCTATGGAAAGAGAGAGGGGAGTGAAGGACAAGAGGAGAAAAACAGGAAACTCTCAAGTCACTCATCAGTAGGGCTAGAAATGGGCCCCCAATTAAGGCATTTTTGGGTAGCTCTTCTGGAATGACATCCTAAACCTCAAGGCATGATGCCCTGAATGCCAAGTGCACCCCCCTCTCCGACTCACCCCAGATGACTCGGCTGCTGCTTCTGCGGGAGACAATGACTGCACAGGATGCTGCATATCACACGGCGCCGGTCATAGCAGTGAGCAAAGGGAGCAAAACACTCCGCAGGAGAGAAGCCCAAGCCAGGCGGCGCACCGGGCAGCCGGAGCCCTCCTCAGCCATCGTCACCCTTCGTCAACGCTGCATCCACTGTGCAATGGCGAGGAGAGAAGGAGGAGGAGACAGGGCGGCTCAGAGAGGGAAGGAAATCCCAGCCCCCTGCGAGCTCTCAGGCCCCAGCTTGCCCAGCTTTCCGGGGACCAGCCCACGCCGGGCTAAAGTACCAGTTCACTAAACTCTGGCTACTGTAAGAGTTAGTTAGGGTAGTTAGCTCTGCTCATCACCTGCTCTGATTGGCTTCTCCTCATGGCCATTCCGGTCCCTGATTCCCTTCTACCCTTTGCACTCCCTGCTTTATCATCCAGGACCCAGCCAAATGCAAGTCAAATCCAGCTCGCCTCCTGTTTTTGCATGGGCGGCAAGTTAAGAACGGTTTTTACATTCTTAAATGGTTGGGGCTGGAGGTGGGATAGAATCAAAAGAAGACTATTTGGAAACATGTGAAACATTATATGAAATCCAAATATCAGCGTGCACCAATAAAGTTTCTTAGAACACAGCCACGCCTACTTGTTACAGAGGACAGCTAGGGAGGGGGTTGACTCGCTGGTAGGAGACCCATCCCAGTCCAGTGAAAAGCAAACGGTCTTTCTCCATCTTGCGCCACCAAGAAGAGGTGGTTTCCAAGGGCGCAGGGGAAGAGAGAGCTAAAGGATGATATGGCACATCGGTAAGTGCCGGGCGCATTTCCTTGGGCAGGTAAGTTGCATTGCCCCTCCCACTGCCGGAGAGGCTGGGAAGATGGGGAAGAGCACGTGGACATTTACCAGAACACTTCTGAGCTCTGACAGCATTCTATTTCTCTATCCTTCAGCACAGGCTTGGCCTATAGTGGTTACTCAATAAAGAGTCCCTGAACGAATGAATAAGCAGACGAGACTAAGGGTGGGGGTCCGTGTAGAAAGCTCGAAAGTCACCCACTTGACATAAGCAACTTGTGCTTGCTATGTTGGGGGCCGCTCCCTGCCCCCACCCCTCCCCACCCATCTGACATCATCAGGGAGGCAGGGGCAGAAGCTGAAGGGGATTTCCCTGCCCTAAGTAAGATAAGATCCTTCCTGTCTCACGGACATCCCCAGAGTGGGGTGGGCTGGTCCCCGGAAAGCTGGGCAAGCTGGGGCCTGAGAGCTCGCAGGGGGCTGGGATTTCCTTCCCTCTCTGGGCCGCCCTGTCTCCTCCTCCTTCTCTCCTCGCCATTGCACAGTGGATGCAGCGTTGACGAAGGGTGACGATGGCTGAGGAGGGCTCCGGCTGCCCGGTGCGCCGCCTGGCTTGGGCTTCTCTCCTGCGGAGTGTTTTGCTCCCTTTGCTCACTGCTATGACCGGCGCCGTGGTGATATGCAGCATCCTGTGCAGTCATTATCTCCCGCAGAAGCAGCAGCCGGAGTCATCTGGGGTGAGTCGGAAAGGGAGGGTGGAGCGAGAAGCGCACTCACCACCTGCTCCACCGAGCCTGGGGCGCTCGGGGTGAGGCCCAGCCTGGGTGAGCGGAGGGGAGGGGAAGAGAAGCGGTGAGAGGCAGCGAGCTAGAGGGCAGAGCCGACGGATGGATAGAGGGACGAAGCACAAACATGTTAAAATCAGAGTGAGCTGGACCAAAAAACAAAACAAAACAAAAAAAACATGTCTCTGTTTTGGGAATGCAAAGGGTGAGAAAGAGACCAGCGCAGGGGCAAGGCAGGAGCGAGGCTGCCCGGGGTCGGGAGACAGTTATTTCTGTCGCAGGACCCAGCCCCTGGAGGTACAGGGGGATCCCAGAGCGGGGAGGATACGGCTGGGAAAGGTGCATCCGTTGTGAGTGTGGATGACATGTTCCTGGTGTTCCCCCGCAGGCAGGCTGACTCAGAGCCCGCTGGGGGCTTCACAGAGCTGGGAACGGGGGTTCTGGGGGCCTCCCAGCCTAGGGCGAGCAGCTGACCCTTACCCCCAGACACCCACCACGAGGGCCCCCTTTGGCGTCTTCGCAGGGGCTTTGCACTGGAGAGAGCACAGCTATAGAGTCTCCCGGCTGTCGCGCGTGTACACGCCCCTGCTAAGTCCGGGAAACTAGGAGGTTCTTTTGAAGGTCGTTTTTGCTCCCTGAAGTTTCAAACCTACTTCCTCTTTAAGAGGTCTTCACAAAAAAAAGAGGAGGTCTTCACGCACACACTCACACACACACACGCACGCTTGTCCAATGGAAGGGCACCTGAAGATAAAGATAGGGACAGAAAAGACTTCCTGACTTCCGGGACCCTTAAAACTTTCTTTTCTCTCCTTCCAGTGGGACATAGCTGAGCTCCAGTTGAATCACACAGGTAACACGGGGCAGCTGCGTGTGAGGGAGGAAGGAGGGAGGGGGGAGAGAGAGAAAGAGAGAGAGAGAGAGAGAGGGAAGGAAAGAGAGAGAGAGAGAGAGAAATGGTGGGCAGGAACGGTGTAAACTGCCTTTTTCTTCTCTTTCACATTTTAACTTCTCCCCTGAAAGAGCTGAAAACAGCTAACACTGCAAAAGTAATTCTCATGGCTATTGCCTTGTTCCTTCAGCAAACGTGAGATTTGAGCATCTGTTGTGAGCCAGGCACTGTTCTAGGTGCTGCAATAACTGAACAAAGCAAAAAAGCAAAAAAGCAAAAAAACAAACCCCTGCCCTCGGGAAGCTTTTACCTAGGGGGGACAGACAAAAAAAAAAGGAAACAAAGCAGATATTTAACATGGAAAATATGTTAGAACACACATAGAGTGTGTTTTAGAGAGAAATAAAGCCAGGGAGGGGGAGCAGGCATGCCAGGTTTGGGAATGGCGACTTAGAATGCAGGCGTCTGCAAAGACCTGAAGAAGAGAAGGGTTAGGACCCTTCAAGTATCTGTGGGAAGATTTACCTTTCCCCGCCTCTAACTAGTTATTTTCCTCCTTTGTCTCTCACACCCATAGCCAGAGGTTAGAGTCCCTGGAAGTTTGAGAATTGTGCTCATTCCATTTGGTAATGGAGAGACCCTAGTTCCTCAGTCTTCTTCTTTTCTTCCTCTTTGTCTGTCTTGTCCTTTGGATCTCCCACCGTCTATCCGTTGATCTCTGGCTCCCTGTATCTCTATCCCCGGTCTCCTTGGGCCCCTGACCCTCAGTTTCCCTAACTGCCTATCCTTCCACATCCCTAACCCTCCGCCTCTAGGCTTACGGAAGGACCCTCTGCTGCGCTGGCAGGGGAGCCCCGCGCTGGGCCGCTCCTTCGCGCAAGGACCGGAGCTGGACAACGGGCAGCTGCGTGTCCAGCGTGCGGGCATCTACAGGCTGCACGTCCAGGTGACTCTGGCCAACTGCTCCTCCAGGTGGACCCCCGTGCACCGCAGGGCCACGCTGGCCGTGGGCATCTGCTCCCCGGTGGCGCGCAGCATCAGCCTTCTGCGGCTCAGCTTCCACCGCAGCTGCACGGTCGCCTCGCAGCGCCTGACACCTCTGGCCCGGGGCGACACGCTGTGCGCCAACCTGACGCTGCCGCTGCTGCCCTCGCGCAACACCGACGAAACTTTCTTTGGGGTTCACTGGGTGCATCCCTGACTCCCGCCCCTCCTGGAGTCTTCAGAGACCCAGATTCAGGGAGGGGTGTGCGTTTTTTCCCCCTTTGTTTCCGTTTACCTACGGCGGTGATTGGAGGCTGTATGTATTATAGAAAACTGTGCTGTTAGAAGTAATCCACGCGTGTGGGTGTAGACCCCTTGTGAAGCAGGCTGTTTTGTTAAGATGTGACCCACCTCGGTCAGGGTTCAGGGTGGGTTGTTTTGGCTGTTTGTTTTATATTCAGTTGAATAGTTAATCTTTGGCGGGAGAAGAATTTCCCAAGCACAAGTGCAATGGAAGAAATTATGAAGGAAACGCAACACATTCTGATGTTTAATTATTGATATTTTAAAATCTTAATGTTAAAAAACAAAATTAAAAGGCAAAGCACAAATTGCAAAGAATTGGACACAAGTGTGAAAAAGGTTAATATTAGCCTGTGAAAGAGCACGAGGTCAATAAAATAGATCACCAAGATCCCAGTGGAAAAATGGACTATTTGCAATAAAGAACGAATACAAATAACTAGGGAATGTGTGAGAAACGCTTCATCATCATAAATAGAGAACTCTAAAATAAAGCACAGAACGCTAAACTGAAAGGGTGAGATGTGAATTTTTTCATCTATTAAATTTAAGATCACTTAAATCTGGTGAGTGCTCTGGAGAGGATGCTTAAAAACCACAAGTAAGGAAGGCAATGGAGTGCCATTTTTCAGGGACCTCCCTGAGAATTTATCCAGAACTTTAAAATGTTCTCCACATATTCTTTCCCCTCACCCAGTAACTGCACTGTAGGGTTTCATCCAAAAGAAATACTAAAAATTAAAGTAGTTTTGAATATTGATGTTCATCACAGCTATTTTTTCCCTCATTAAAAAAAAAACTTACTTATCCCTTTGCCTGTAACATTTGCTCTCATCATTTCACTAAAAAATTCCTCCTTTTCTTTCAGGTCTCAGCCTGTGCCTGAAACTTGGACCCTTTTTTGCTCTCCCTCTATGCCTTGCCATGGCATCCTGCAATCAATCCCCTTTACCCCATTCATTATACCAGTATTAAGTATTTGTCTTCTTCTTGTCTAGACAGCAGCTCCAGGAAGGTTTTCTTTGCTATCATATCCATCATCTTCAGAGCCCTTAATTAAAAAGGGGCTGAATTAATGCATGAATGAGTGATTGCTGAGAGGTAGTTCTGCAATCATTTTTACTTTTCTTTTTTAACTTTTCACTAAAGTTCCTATGATGATCTTGGTAATTTTCTATTCAGAACAACAATGAAAGTGATTTAAAACCATGTTCCACATGCAATTCACTTACTGCACTGAAAGTTAATGCACTTTAAAAGAACTGTGGATCAATACAATGTAGGGTTTAAAACTAATAAAAACATCAGGCTTCAGATTGTTTTAAAATTTTTAGGAGGGGAAAAAGGAAAACAAACAGAATCAACTTTCAGCTTGCAAGTTGGCTCTCCAAAGCATAAAGCTGTCCAAGTTATGTTCATTCTGTAACTTTCCATGTTGTTCTCCAAAGTCTGCATTCTGGAAGGTTTCTTATGTTAAAGCTTTTCATGACATAGTTTCTAGGCTGTAATCTATGCTCTGAGAGCTCCCTGTAATTGGCATTAGATCCTGAGATCTAAGGAATTATTTATTGTTAGTGCTGATTATGCATTTATTTGAAAGGTTATATATAGAGAAACAACATGGATTAAAAATTTCCTCACATCCAGTCTCTAAAGACTGATCACAAAAATAATAGGCAATATTTCTTCTCTGAGAAGCAGTGGTAGGTCTTGTAATTTTACTGCCTGAAATAATCAGTAATTAAAAAAAATAAAAGAAAAAAGAAATGTATGGGAGACTTGGCACTGGCCTTGGGAGAAATGCTGGCAATGTAAAGTTTTCCTCTTTTAGAACTTCAAGTAATACTCTTCAAAAGTGAAAGTGGATGTGCTGGTTTGAAAGTATTATGTACATCAGAAATGTCATGTTTTAATCCTGATTCAATCTAGTGGGGGGCAGCTGGTTCTTTTAATCCTGATTTAATATTGTAGGGTGGAATTTATTGATTAGACTATCCCCATGGAGATGTGATGTGGCACACCCAACTGTGGGTGTGACCTTTTAATTAGATGAGATATTACTCTACTCAAGGTAATCTTGAATAGTTTACTGGAATCATTCAAAGGAGGAAACATTTTGGAGAAAATTCGGAAATGACGGAAACACTTGGAGATATGGACACTTGGAGGGCAGAAGTGACAGAACCCACACAGCCAGAGACATTTGGAGTTGAAGAAAGAAAACACCCCTTGGAAAGCTGTTTGAAACCAGAAGACATCAGCTGGCCTCATGTCTTCCCAACTGACAGATATTCCAGACCTATCATCTTTTCTTGAATGAAGGTATCTTTAACTGGATGACTTAGTTTGGACATTTTTATAGACTTAGAACTGTGAACTTGCAACTGAATAAATCCCCTTTATCAAAGCTGATTTATTTCGGGTATGTTGCATCCTGGCAGCTTAACAAACTAATATAGTGGGGGAAAAGATGGTGGTGCCCTCCTTTCTCTCCTACCATTCTTCTTTTACAAAGTTGGTGCCTGGAGAAAGATCCCATAATTCAACCACTCTTAAAATTGCTTGCAGTACCCTGTAATGTAAGGAAAAAATGCATTTTTGCTAAAACAGTCTTCCATCAGTTCGAACATGCTACATATTATTGTTATACTAAAGAATAGAAAATAAATGGCTAGTGCCATTAAAAGTATGTTTGAGGTGTGAGGATGGTGGAGTTGGGGGCGCTAGGATTCCTTCTCAAGAGCAACTAGTAAACAAGCAGAAACCAGAACCAGGAGAGATGCAACCAGTGCTCTGAGGGAGATTAAGTTATCAAACACCACCACCTGCTGGGAAGGACAGAAAGTGCAAGGGAATGGAAGAGCTTTTTCAGAGTCTACTCAAAAAATTATTTCAGCTGACCAGAGCATGTCCAGACCCCGTGTATGGGAACCTACCCTTGTTTTGGCTAAGAAACACGACCCAGTTGTTCAAGCAGTAGTCTAAAATAAATGCAGATCTTGCAGGATGGTGAAAAACAGAGTGCCACTGGAGACAACAGACTTGCTTTGCTGACAAACAGAGACATTGCTGTGGCACCCAAACCTGTTCCTATCCCTGAGGCAGGTCGCTGTGGGTAGCTGGTTTTGGGGTGACTCTGACAAGAGGCTGGTGAGAGAGATGTACAGACAGAGGACAAAGCTAACCACCACCACCACCAAAAAACCCAAGGCAAAAGAAATAAAATGACCTCTAGAATAAACTAAACAAGAAAATTACATGCCTCAACACCAGCAGAAAAATCATGACTCATGCCAGGAAAAATTAAGGTATGGCCGAAGCAAAGGAACAAAGAGACACCTCAACTGAGATACAGGAATTGAAACAATGAATTAATGATGTTAAACCATGTCTTTTAAATCAATTCAATGAGTTAAAAGAAAGTATGGAAAAAGACATAGCGATATAATAAAGACACAGCGTGTCCATACAGAAGAACTCAGAAGCTTGGAAAAACAAATTGCAGAACTCATAAGAGTGAAAGGCACAATAGAAGTGATGAAAACAAAATGGAGACATACAACAGCAGATTGGAAGATGCAGAAGACAGGACCAGTGAGGTGGAATACAGGACAGCTGAACTTCTACACACGAAAGGACAGATATGGGAAAAATGGGAAAACTTGAGCAGGGTCTCAGGGCACTGAATGACAACATGAAGTGCATAAATATACGTGGTATAAGTGACCCAGAGGACAATTGAAGGGAAAAGAGGCAGAAAGAATAATGGAGGAAATAATCTGTGAAAACATCTTAACTCTTATGAAAGACATAAAACTACAGGTCCAAGAAGCATAGCATACCCCAAATAGAATAGATCCAAATAGACCAATGCCAAGCTACTTACTGATCAAATTGTCAAATGTGAAAGATAAAGAGAGAATTCTGGAAGCAGAAAGAGAAAAGTGATCCATCATATACAAGGAAAACTCACTAAGACCTACTGTAGATTTCTCAGCAGAAACCACGGAGGCAAAAAGGCAGTGGGATGATATATTTAAGAAACTGAAAGAGAAAAACTGCCAAACAATAATTCTATATCTAGCAAAACTGTCCTTTGAAAATGAGGGAGAATTTAAAATATTTACAAACAGACACCAAGAGAGTTTTATGAAAAAGAAACCACCAAAGGGAGCACTACAGGCAGACAGGAAAGGGCATGAGAGAGAGGTTTGGAGAAGAGTGTACAAATGAAGATGAACAAGAACTGTAACCAATACGGTTAAAAAGAGAGAAAAACTGATACAACAGATACAACCTAAAAGGAAAAATGGTTGAAGAAAGTACAGCCTTAATGGTAATAACATTAAATGTTAATGGATTTAACTCCCCAATCAAAAGACATAGACTGGCAGAATGGATAAAAAACAAGATCCATCGATGAGCTGTCTACCACAGACTCACTTAAGACCCAAAGACAAAAACAGGTTGAGAGTGAAAGGTTGGAAAAAGATATTCCATGCAAAGAACAACTAGAAAAAAGTGGGAGTAGCTATACTAATATCAGACAAGTTAGACTTCAAATGTAAAACCTTAAAAAAGACAAGGAAGGACATAAAAGGGACAATTCATCAGGAAGACACAACAATCATAAATATTTATGCAGTGAGCCAGAGTGCCCCGATATACATGAGGCAAACACTGAAGGGAGAAGTAGCCACTTCTACAGTAAGAGTTGGTGATTTCAATGCACCACTCTCACCAATTGATAGAAAATCTAAACAGAGGATCAATAAGGAAATAGATCTAGGACTTAACAGACATTTACAGAACACATACCCAACACAGCAGGATACACATTCTTTTCAAGTACTCATGAATCATTCTCCAGAATAGACCACATATTGGGGCACGAAAGCATGTCTCAGTAAATTTAAGAATATCAAAATTATACAAAGCCCTTTCCTGAATCACAATGGAATGAAGATGGGAATCAATAACAGGCAGAAGCTTGGAAAATTCACAAATTTATGGAGGCTTAAACATAAGCCTTCTTTCAAGGAAGAAATTACAAGAGAAATCAGTGAATATCTCAAGGCAAATAAAAATGAGAACACAACATATCAGAACTTATGGAAGCAGCAGAAGGAGTGCTGAGAGGGAAATGTATTGCTCTTAATGCCTGTTTTTAAAAAGAACAAAAAGGAAAAATCAAGGTATTAACTGCTTACCTGTGGGTACTAGAGAAATAACAGCCAACTATTCCCAAAGCAAACAAAATGAAATAAATAACAAAGATTAGAGCAGAAATAAATGAAATTAAGAACATGAAACAGCACAGAGAATCAATGAAACCAGAAGTTGTTTCTTTGAGAAAGTCAATAAAATAGATGTACCCTTAGCTAGGCTGATGAAGAAACAAAGAAAAAGGATGCAAATAAATAAAATAAAATGGGAGGGGGGAACATGGCTATTGACCCTAAAGAAATGAAGGAGATAATGAAAGGGTACTATGAATAACTGTATGCTAACAAATTAGACAACATAGATGAAACTGACAACTTCCTAGAAAAGCAAGAACAACCAACATTGACTCAAGAAGAAGTTAAAAGACCTCAACAAACCGATCACAAGTAAAGAGATTGAATCAGCCATCAAAAAACTTCCAAAGAAGAGACTCTGACTAGAGATATGAAAGAAATTGATCTGGATAGGATTAAGGTAGAGCAGAATCAAGGCAAAGAATAATATTGTCCATATTTTAAAACATCAACTTCTGTATGAGAGAAGGGAGAGATGTTTATTTGGTGCAAAATTTATATTTTGGGTAGTGCATTATGTAACTTAATTTGCATGGCCAGTTTATTTGAACACCATAGGTACATGGAATCTTGAATATGCCATGAGATCTTGTTGGCTTGTCCAGGGTTAGTGTGATGCCCCAATATATCCCAGAATAATTTGGGCAATGAATAAAAAAGTATTTGCAAAGTCCCCTTGGGGGACTGGGGAGAAAGGAGGAAATATTCGACTTTCTCATTTGGAGAATTTCTGATACTCTTGCAAGCAGTGGGCACAACTAAATCAATAGGCTGAGCTCTTCATCTTGGGGTTTGCCCCTATGAAACTTATTCCTGCAAATGATAAACTAAGCCTACTTAAAATTATGCCTAAGAGGCACCCCTAGTGTTCTAGTTTGTTAACTGCTGGAATACTATATGCCAGAAATAGAATGGCTTTTAAAAGGGGGAATTTATTAACTTGCGAGTTTACAGTTCTAAGGCCATGAAAATGTCCCAATTAAAGCAAGTCTATAAAAATGTCCAAATTAAGGCCCCAACAAGAGGTTACCTAGTTGAAAGGTTGATGAAGTTCAGGGTTTCTCTCTCAACTGGAAAGGCACATGGTGAACATGGCAACATCTGCTACCTTTCTCTCCAGGTTTCTTATTTCATGAAGCTTCAGCAGAGGCATTTTCCTTCTCCATCTCCAAAGGTCTATGTCTTTGTGGGCTCTGTGCTCTTGTGGATCTCATTTCTCTTTCTGTCCAAAATACTTCCTCTTTTAAAGGATTCCAGTAAAGAAGTCAAGATCCACCTAGAATGGGAGGAGTCACAACTCCATGGAAGCCATCTAATCAAAAGTTGCCACCCACAATTGTGTGGGTCACATTTCCATGAGAACAATCAAAAAGCTCCCAGCCAACAGTATTGAATGAGGATTAATGAACATGGCTTTTCTGGGGTCCACCACAGATTCAAACTGGCACACCCAGAGAAATTTTTTTTATTACTCAGATATGGCCTCTCTCTCTAAGCCAACTCAGCAGGTGAACTCACTGCCCTCCCCTTTACATGGGACATGATTCCCAGGGTGTAACTCTCCCTGACAACGTGGGACAGAACTCCCAGGATGAGCCTGGACCTGGCATCAAGGGATGGAGAAAGCCTCCACGACCAAAAGGGGGAAGAGAGAAATGAGACAAAATAAAGTCTCAGTGGATGAGAGATTTCAAACAGAGACAAGGGGTTATCTTGGAAGTTATTCTTATGTATTATAGAGATATGCATTTTTAGTTTATGGTGTATTGGAGTGGCTGGAGGGAAGTAGCTGAAACTGTTGAGCTGTGTTCCAGTGGCTTTGATTCTTTAAGACAATTGTATAAAGATATAACTTTTAAAATGTGACTGTGTGATTGTGCGAACCTTATGTCTGATGCTCCCTTTATCCAGGGTATGGACAAATGAGTAAAAAAAAATATGGATAAAAATAAACAAAAAATAGGAGGGATAAAGTGTAAAATAAATTAGGTAGATGGAAATACTAGTGATCAATGATAGGGAGTGGTTAGGGGTATGGGATGTATGAGCTTTTTATTTTTTTCTTTTTATTTCTTTTTCTGGAATGATGCAAGTGTTCTATCATGGTGATGAATACACAACGATGTGATGATATTGTGAGCCATTGATTGTATATCATGTATGGACTGTATGTGTGTGAAGATTTGTCAATAAAAATATTTTTAAAAAAACCTCCCGTGACATTGTGAGCCACCTACTGTATACCAAGTTTGGGATGTTTGTATGTTAAGAATGCATTGTACATACAAGAATGCTTGTACATTGTTTTATCAAAAAAAAATTTTTAAAAACAACAAAAATTCCCAAAGAAGAATAGTCCAGGACCAGATAACTTAACTTGTGAATTCTACCAAATATTAAAGAAAGAATTAGTGCCAATCCTGCTCAAGCTCTTCAAGAAAATTGAAGAGGGAAAGTTACCTAACTCATTCGATGAAGCCAACATCACCCTAACACCAAAGCCAGGCAAGGATACTACAAGAAAAGACTATTTCAGACCTGTCTCTTTATTGAATATACATGCAAAAATCCTTAACAAAATACTTGCAAGTAGAATCCAGCAACTCATTTGAAGAATTATACACCATGATCAAGTGGGGTTTTTTCCAGGTATGCAAGGGTGGTTCAACATAAGAAAATCAATTAAGGATCAATGAATTAAAGAGGAAAAAAGCCCATGATCATCTCAATTGATGCAGAAAAAGCATTTGACAAAATTCAGCATAGTTTCTTGATGAAAACACTCCCTCCATGTGATAAAGGGAAGGTATGAAAAATCCGCAGCTAACAACATACTCGATGGGAAAGGTTGAAAGCTTTCCCTCCAAGATCAGGAACAAGACAAGGATGCCATATCACCATTGTTATTCAACATTGTGCTGGAATTACATAGAGCAATTTGGCAAGAAACAGACATAAAAGAAATCCAAATTGGAAAGAAAGAAGTAAAGCTTTCACCGTTTGCAGATAACATGATCTTATGTGTAGAAAATCCTTAAAATCTACAGTGAAGCTGCTAGAGCTAATAAAGGAGTACTGCAGAGGGTCAGGATACAAGATCAACATGCCAAATATCATTAGTGTTTCTATACATCAGCAATGAGCAATCTGAAGAGAAAATCAAGAAAAAACTTCCATTAACAATAGCAACCAAAAGAATCAAATACCTATGAATAAATTTAACAAAGGACATAAAAGACCTATACACAGAAAGCTACAAAATTCTGCTAAAAGAATCAAGGAAGACCTAAATAAATGGAAGGACACACCATGTTCATGGATTGGAAGACTAAATACGGTTAAGATATCATTTCTGCCCAAATTGATTTATAGGTTCAATGTAATACCAATTAAAATCCCAAGAACTTACTTTACAGAAATAGAAAAACCAATATTCAAATTTATTTGGAAGAATAGGGTTCCCTGAATAGCTAAAATATTTTGAGAGAAAAAAATGAAATGGGAGGTCTTGCACTACCTTGCTTTAAAGCATATTACAAAGCTACAGTTGTCAAAATAGTTTGGTACTGGCATAAAGATAGGTTTACTGACCAGTGGAATCAAATTGAGTGTTCAGAGGTGGAACCTCACATTTATGGCCAATTGATCTTTGACAAGGTGGTCAAATCAACTTAACTGGGATGGAGCAGCCTCTTCAACAAATGGTTCTTTGACAACTGGATATTCATATTCAAAAGAATGAAAGAGGATCCCTACCTCACACCTTATACAGAAACTAACTCAAAATGGATTAAGGACCTAAACATTAGAGTTAAGACCATAAAATGCTTAGAAGAAAATGTATCTTAAGGATCTTGTGAGAGTCTGTGGTTTCCTAGACCTCACAGCCAAAGCACAAAGCACAAGCAATGAAAGAACTAGCTAAGTGGGATCGCTTCAAAACTGAACACTTTTGCTCATCAAAAGACTTAGTCAGGAAAGTAAAAAGGCAGCCTATGCAATGGGAGACAATGTTTGGAAGCTACATATCAGATAGGGGTTTAATATCCAGAATACAAGTGACAATTTGAAACTGTTGTGTACCCCAGAAAAGCCATGCTCTCTAATTCTCATTCAAAATTGTTATGTGGGATATTTTTGATTAGTTGTTTCCATGGAGATGTGACCCACCTAATTTTGGGTAGGACCTTTTGTTTAGGTGGTTTCCATGGAGATGTGTCTCCACCCATTCAAGGTAGGGTAGCTTACTGAAGTCTTTTAAGAAAGAACCATTTTGGAAAAATCCAAGTTTTAGAGCCCACACAACCAGAGACCTTTGGAGATGAAGAAGGAAAACTCTCTGGGGGAGCTTTATGAAAAAAGAAGCTGGGAAAGAAAGCTAGCAAACATTGCCATGTGTCTTCTCAGCTGACAGAGGTGTCCAGAAGCCAGAGACCTCAGCAGACACCATTCAGGTGCTTCCCAGCTGACAGAGGTGTTCTGGACAGCATCCTCCTGCTTGAGTGAAGGTAACCTCTTGTTAGTGCCTTAATTTTGATATTTTCGTGGCATTAGAACTGTAAAATTGAAACTTAATATATTCTTTTTAAAAGCCATTCCACTTCCGGTATATTGCATCTTAGTAGCTTTAACAAAATAAAACAATATATAAGGAGACCTTATAACTCAATAACAAAAAGACAAACAACCCAATTGTTCTAGTTTGCTAGCTGCCAGAATGCAATATACCACAAACAGAATAACTTTTAAAAAGGGAAATTTAATAAGTTGCTAGTTTATAGTTCTAAAGCCAAGATAATGTCCCAATTAAGGCAAGTCTATAGAAATGTTCAATCGAAGGCATTGATGGAAAGATACCTTGGTTCAAGAAGGTTGCTAAAGTTCAGGGTCTCTCTCTCAAGTGAGAAGGCACATGGTGAACACGGTCAAGGTTCCTCTCTCATCTAGAAGGGCGCATGGTGAACACAGCATTATCTGCTAGCTTCTTCTCCTGGCTTCCTGTTTTATGAAACTCCCCCAGGAAGCATTTTCCTTCTTCATCTCCAAAAGTCGTTGGCTGGTAGATTCTGTTTCTCATGGCTATGTCGTTCTGCTCTTCTCTCTCTGAATCTCCTTCATTCTACAAAATGTTTCCTCTTTTATAGGACACCAAAAGCTTATCAAGACCCACCCAAATGGGTGGAGACATGTTGTCAACTAATCCAGTTTAACAACCACTCTTGATTAAATCACATCTGCCTTTCCAGATGAGAGAGAACATGGCGTCATCTGCTAGCTTTCTCTCCTGGCTTCCTTTCATGAAGCTCCCCGGGAGGCATTTTCCTTTTTCATTTCCAAAGGTCGCTGGCTGGTGGGCTCTCTACTTCTCATGGTTATGTCATTCTGCTCTCTCAGAATTTCTCAATTCTCCTACTTTCTCCAAAATGTTTCCTTTTTTATAGGATTCCAGTAAACTAATTAAGACCCACCCAAATGGGTGGAGACATGCCTCCCCCTTATCCAGCTTAACAACCACTCTTGTTTAAATCACATCTCCAGGGAGATGTTCTAATCACAGTTTCAAACATACAATACTGAGTAGGGATTAGAAGAAATGGCTGCCTTTACAAAATGGGATTAGGATTAAAACATGGCTTTTCTAGGGTACATACATCCTTTCAAACCAGCACACCAATAAAAAAATGGACAAAAGACACAGGCAGACATTTTTCTGAAGAGGAAGTTCAAGTGGTTAAAAAACATGAAAAGATGCTCAATGTCACTTGCAATTAGTGAAATGTCAGTTAAAACCACAATGAGATATCATGTACACATACTAGAATGGTCATTATAAAAGTAAAACAGAAAATGACAAATTCTGGGGAGGATGTGGAAAAAGAGACACACTTATTCACTGTTGGTGGGAATGTAGCCTGGTGTGACTGCTCTGGAAGGCAGTTTGGTGGTTCCCCAGGAAGCTAAGTATAGAATTGCCATATGATCCAGCAATCCCATCACTATGTACATTGGTTTGAAAAATCATGTTCTCTTAATGCTCATCCAATCTTGTCAGGGCAGCCATGTTCTTTAATCCTGATTCAATATTGTACCATGGGATCTTTTGATTAGGTTGCTTCCATGGAGATGTCATGCACACAGTTGTGGGTGTGACTTTTAGATTAGATGGAGATGTGACTCCCCACATTCAAGGTGGGTCTTGATTAGTTTACTGGAGCGCTTAAAAGAACTGACATATAGGCAGACATTTGGAGATGCTTGGAATGCTGATGGAGAAGGCTCAGAAGCAGACATTTGGAGATACAGAGGAAAATGCTAGAAGGACCCACAGGCTCTGCCACAGTCATTTGAAACCAGAAGTCAGGAAAGGAGCCCAGAATACACTGCCGTGTGCCTTCCCATGAAATGCTAACAAGCAGAACCCAGAGTTTTACCACAGAGAAGCTAAGAACAGACCAGCAGATGCCAGCCATGTGACTGAGGAAACCCAGATACCATCCAGCCCTTTCTTCAGAGTCAAGGTATCTTTATCAGGATATTTTAATTTTGGCATTTTTATGGCCTTAGAACTATAAACTTGTAAGTTACTAAATTTCCTTTATAAAAGCTGATCCATTTCTGGTATATTATATTTCAGCAAACTAAATCACTAGGTTTATATATGGAGGAACTGAAGGCAGGGACATGAATGAACATTTGCACACTTCAAAAGATTAGAATAGAAGGATACTCTCTCAACATGATAAAGGGCATATATGAAAAAACCACAGCTAACAACACACTCAATGGGGAAAGACTGAAAGCTTTCCACCTAAATTTTGGAACAAGATAAGGTGCCTATCGACCACTTTTATTCAACATTGTGCTTGAAGTTCTGTACAGAGCTATTAGGCAAAAAAAAAAAAAGTAATGAATTTATCCAAATTGGAAAGGAGGAAGTAAAACTTTCACTATTTTCACATGATATTACCTATAGTTAGAAAGTCCTGAAAAACAACAAAACTACTAGAGAAAATAAATGAATTCACCAAAGTGGCAGGATACAAGACTAACGCTAAAAAATCAGTAGTGTTTCTATACAATAATAATTGGCAATCTGAGGAGGAAATCAAGAAAAAAATTCCATATACAATATTAACAAAAAGAATACAAAACATAGGGATAAATTTAATTGAGGATGTTTAGGACCTTTCTACAGAAAACCACAAAACATTGCTAAAATAAATCAAAGAGTACCTAAGTAAATGAAAAGATATTCTGTATTCATTGGTTGGAACTCTAGTATTGTTAAGATGCCAATTCTACCCAAAATGATTTATAGATTCAATGCAATCCCAAAGTTCCAATGTCCTACTTTGCAGAAGTGGTAAAGCAAATTATCAAATTTCTTTTGGAGAGAAAGGGGACCTGGAAAGCCAAAACATCTGGAAAAAGAAGACTGTGGTTGGAGGGCTCACACTCCCTGACTTTAAAGCACATAACAAAGCTACAGTGATCAAAACAGCATGGTGCTGGCATAAAGATAGATGCATTGATCATTGAAATTGAATTGATAGTTCAGAAAAAGACCCTCACATCTATGGTCAATTCATTTTTTTTTTGTATGCTGTATGGTGGGGTCACATTTCATTATTTTTCCATGTGAGTATCTCGTTATTGCAGAACCATTTGTTGAAATTTTTCTGTATTATTACAACATTATTTGTTCAATTTTTTTTGTATTGTTTGTTTTTTTGTGAAGTGCATGGACTGGGAATCAAGCTCAGGTCTCTCCTGGGGGGAGGGGGTGAGAATTCTACCACTGAACTAACATTGCACGCCCTGGCCAATTCATTTTTGACAAGGCCACCAAATCCATTCAGTTGGGACAGAACAGTCTCTTCAACAATTGGTGCTGGGAGAATTGGATATCCATATTCCAAACCATGAAAAAATAACCCTTATCTCACACCATATACAAAAATTTACTCAAAATGGATTAAAGACCTAAATCGAAGAACCAGGACCACTTCCAGTCTCACTCATGTTGTGGACAGGATGGGGTCCCTCATCACGTGCGACTTGCCTTAGAGCTGCTTGTGTTCCCACAATACGGCACCTGGTTCCCGCAGAGGGAGTGATGTGTGTGTGAGAGAATGAACCAAGACAGCCTGTTTACACCTAATCTCAGGAGGGATGTAAGATCATTTCTTACATATCCTATTTGAAAGAAGCGAGTCACTAAGTCTAGCCCACATCAAGGCAAGAATTGAATTTCACCTCTTGAAAGAGGAATATCAAATCATTTACAGACATATTTTAAAAATCACCACAGATATAATGCTCTTAGATTTAATATTGTAATTATTCATAAGGGTCCTACATGACCTTTTTTCTTTTGGAGGTTCCAAATGCTTTGAAATATTATACAGATAATTTACAAAAGCTGACAAGTAATAGTGAGGTGGAAACAGATGTAATAGAATAAATAATAAGCTTGTTAAGTTTTTCTCCAAGACTCATTTCATCTTAATATATAAAAACTTAGATTATTTTTCTAAAAAAATTGTATTGTGGTAACATATATACCTCAAAATCTTCCCATTTTAACCACATAGAAGTGTACAATTTAGTGGTGTAAATCACATTCAGAATATTGTGCTACCATCAACACCATTCACTTCCAAAACCTTTTCTTCATTCCAAACAGAAACTCTACCAATGGAGCAATAATTCCCAGTTTAGTTTATCTTGATAGTGCTAAGATGAACAGTTTGAGATCTACCTATATTACAGAAAACAAAAGTAATTTTTGGAAATTTATTTACTGTTAATACCCAAAGCAATTTAATGTCAAACTTTATCTCTGGCAGTAAATAAGTTGTGAGACTGGACCACTAACTATAACGGTTTGAATTATTGTTCAATAGACTATTTGACCCAATATAGACAGAATGAATTTTTCCCATCCCAGTGGTATTGTGCTTGGTCAGGTGACTTGCTTTGGCCAGTGGAACATCAGTGGATAATGATCCAGGCAGCAGCCTTAAATATGTATGTGCAGTTTGGTTTGGCTTGGGAGCTCCTGTTATCCATTGTGAGAAAGCTTCCCCAAGGTTGCTGCTGCTCTTCCAGCTGGGGCTGTAAAATGAGACATGTGCGGCAAAAATGAATCCAACCTTAAGCCTGAAGTTAAACCCTGCCAATCAAAGCCAAAAATGGCCAAATCCCTGGAAATTCCAGTCTTGGGTGAGAACGACTTGTTGAAGCATGCCACTGAATTTAAGGGTGTCTTGTTACATAGCATTATCACAGCTATAGCTGACTAAAGCAAAGATATGTAGATAAATGGATATAAAGGTAAGAAGGATAGATAGATAGATAGACAGACAGACAGACAGAGAGACCGACAGACAGATAGATAGATAGATAGATAGATAGATAGATAGATAGATAGATAGATAGATAGACAGATAGATAGATAGATAGATAGAACAATTACCATTTTTGTAGACACATTTTCATTAGTTTTAACTTATCCAAAATCTTAGCTATCTATACCTTAGTTAGCAAGTAGGTAGAAATGTCCATGAGATACATAATTTTTATTTCTTTTCCTTTTATGAATTCATTTTTCTTGCACAAGCAGTGCATGAATACATTCTTCCACAACTATTAAAACCATTATAGATAAAATTTATCTCCTTTGGACTCAGCATCAAGGGATTGAGAAAACCTTCTTGACCAAAAAGGGGAAGAGCGAAATGAGACAAAATAAAATGTCAATGGCTGAGAGATTCCAAACAGAGTTGAGAGGTTATCCTGGAAGTTATTCTTACACATTAAATAGATATCATCTTGTTAGTCAAGATGTAATGGAGAGGCTGGAGGGAACTGCCTGAAAATGTAGAGCTGTGTTCCAGTAGCCATGTTTCTTGAAGATGATTTTATAATGATATAGCTTTCACAATGTGACTGTGTGATTGTGAAAACCTTGTGTCTGATGCTCTTTTTATCTACCTTACCAACAGACAAGTAAAACATATGGAATAAAGATGAATAATAGGGGGAACAAATGTTAAAATAAATTTAGATTGAAATGCTAGTGATCAATGAAAGAGAGGTGTAAAGGGTATTGTATGTATAAATTTTTTTTGTTTTCTGTTTATTTCATTTTCTGAATAGATGCAAATGTTCCAAGAAATTATCATGATGATGAATATGCAACTATGTGATGATATTGTGATTACTGATTATATATGTAGAACGGGATGATCAAAAGTTATTGAATGTTTGCGCTTGTTTGGTGTTTTTTGGTATTTTTAAAAAAATTTTAATTAAAAAAATGTAAAAAAAAATTTATCTCCTTTGATCACCTTCCCCATTCTTCCTCAAAGATCCCAGTCAGTTTCAGCACCAGAATTTCTACTTAAGGTTTACAGCAGCAATCTTGGTGCAAGATGACCTTGAAATTACAATTGCAAAGTTCTTACCTGTGATTTAGGAAAATTTCAGTGATTCATGTCAAACAATGGAGAGTAACTAATGGAGAAGATGGGGTTCTGAAGCCTCACAGATACTCTGTGATCCCCCCAGAGATCTCAGGCCTTCTCTGATGTACCCCTTCTTACCAATTGTATCCTCTCTTACCAGTTTTGTTTTATCATTCCAGATCTTTCCTGGCCTTTATCAAAATATATGTGTGCTACAGAAAATATTTATTGTATTAGTCAGTGTTTTCTAGAGAAACAGAACCAACAGGAGATTTCTGTAGATATGGAATTTACAAAGGTGTCTCAAGCAACCGTGGAAATGGAAGAATTCAAAATCCGTAGGGCAGGCTGTGAAGCTGACAGCTCTGATGAAGGGTCTGGACAAACTCCACTGGAGAGGCTCACTGGTTGAAGAAGCAATGAAAAAGTCTCTCTTCTTCCCTAAAAGTCTCCAACCACTTGGATTGTCTCATTGGTGGGAGGCACACCTTAGTTGGTCACAGATGTATTTAGCCATGATATAATCAGTTGACTGATGATTTAATACACCAGCCTTCTGGTTTATCAACCAGGCATGAAATATCCTTGCAGCAATGTTTCAGGTCAGTGCTTGCTTGACCAGACACCTAGACATCATCTCTTGGCCAAGATGACACCAGAATCTAACCATCACAGTCCACCCCTTATCATCTTTACAGCTATACACATCACCTTGAAACATGCTTAATTTCCAAATAGAGCACAATAACAAACATACGTTTCACCTAACAATACTCAACTATCATGCATACAACTGGAAACATGATGCATCTTTCCAGAATAGGGTTCAAGTCCTTAGGTAACATTCGCTCACTCTTAAATTGTATATCCTATGACTTAATACTATAACATGGACAATAAAACTTATATCAAATAATAAGAGAAAAACAAGATATTTGCTTACATATACATGAAAAAAAAAACTCATAACAAGACAGGGAGGAAATATTCATACAATCATAGACCTTGTTTCTGGTCACATGGTTGTAGTTCATTTTTATCACTATCTTCTTCCACTACTCATTCCGTGTTCCCTTTACCTTCAGCAAGCACTTCAGCTGGTCATGGTTCTTTGCCAGGTGGGGTGACCCAGACTTTCATTCCTGAAGTTTCTGGACTATTGGTAGTCCTGCCTAGGTTGGGTTGCTGCAGTTTTCCATTGACTTTAATCACAGAGCATGGTAGTACTAAAAGATGCCCTGGGGATCTCCTGTGTTCCAGGAACACTCTTTGTTCCCTCCATTGGGTATGCATTCCCATTTCCCCTTGATAGTCAGGATTAATCACACAGATAGAACAGTAATTCCCTTTCAAGCGTGTTGATTCAGTGGCATGAGAAGCCCAAAGTTGCCAGGTGGCAGTATTGACTACCAGTTCAATGGAATCATTGTTGTGTCCCTTCGTAGGAGAACTCTTCCTTTTGGAATAAGACCTACAGACCAGCAGAGCTCAAAGTTTCCCATCTCTCTAATCCTCTGATCTCTTCATCTACATTACACCAGGGTAGTTCTGGCATTTTGACCTCAAGTAATGTTGGCCACCTTTGGATCCATGTTTCAGCCAACCATCCAAAGTATTAACACATTTTCTAACCTCCTGAGGTACAATATTGAATGCAGAATCTCTGCGTGGTGGGTTCATATAAATAAATTCAGCTTGATCCCACTTCATATTCCCTCCAACACTACCCCACACCCTTAATATCCATTCCTACACATATTCCCCTGATTTATGCCTATATAGATTGGAAAACTCATGCTGTTCTTTTGGAGTATAGTGTACCTCCTCGTGGGTCACACTTTTTACCTCACCTTTTGGGGTCTTTTGGGACTTTAGTCTTTTTATAAGTCTTGAAGAAAAGAGGGGTGGGGGTCATGAACAGAAATAGAAATGTCCTTCAAGCCAATTACCCCAGGGTATTTAGTTGCAGTTTCATCTGGTGAAACAGGATTAGTTGCCCCAGACAGAGGGGTGAAGGCTGTTTCTCCAGGGGAAGTTGTTACAGGGTTAGCAGCCCTGAAGGGTTAGTCTTGTTAGGTAGAAGTTGGATGGAAGTCTCCTCTGAGGAGACTGGAGGCCAGAAAGCTATTTTCTCAAGGCAAGTTGGATGTCAGAAAGTTCTTTTCACAGGGCAGTCCGTTACAGGTCTATCTAGCAAAGGCTCAGTACATCCCAGGGATTCCATCTCTCCATTGCCATCATTATCAAGCTATATATCCCCATCCAAAGCTTCAGGATCCCATTATTTTCCCATCAAATCCCTTACTTTAACAGCAGACACCCTGCAAGGTTGAGATTTTAGTTTATGTTGCGAATCTGCTACTTTCTCGATGAGGTTCTCTTTCTGGTTTTCAGAAATCTCAAGTCTGCAATCATGGGAAATATTATTTTCTTTTAGGGCAAACACGGAAACGTCCACATTATTTATATAGCATTTAAGTTGCAAGTTTGAAGACTTCAGCTCATCCCTTTCCCTCATCACTTTGTCCAATATGCTTAACAACAATCAGCCAACATCATTATACCTCTTAATTCTACAAAACTCCACAAAAGTGTCAAAAACACTCACACCCAAAGCCTTGCCTCATATGAGCATACAATTAGCAGAATATAATGGTGATATTTTGCATATGTCTCTTGCCTGCTCACTCCATGGACTTTGAGTGCCATCCTGATTATTGGAAACAGAGTCATTAGTGCCTTTGAGTCTAATCAGAGTAAAAAGCCAATTGTAAAAACTCATTTTTAAGATTCTTTTTCTCAAGAACAATTCCTGGTACCAAGTTGTATTAATCAGGTTTCTCTAGAGAAACAGAACCAACAGGAGATATCTGTAAATATGAGATTTATAAAGGTGTCGCATGCAACTGTGGGAATGGAATTGTCCAAAATCCATAGGGCAGTCTGTGACCTGGAATCTCTGATGAAGGGTCTGGATGAACTCAGAAGGAGAGTCTTGCTGGCTGAGGAAGCAGTGAAAAAGTCTCTCTTCTTCCTTAAAAGTCAACTGATTGCATTATTTTGTTTGTGGGAGACACCCTTTAGATGATCGCAGATGTAATCAGCCATAGCTGCAATCAACTGACCAATGATTTAATACACCAGCCTGCCAGTTTGTCGACCAGCCACAAAATATCCTTCTGCAGCTGTCAACCCAGTGCTTGCCTAACCAGACAACTGGGCATCATCACTTGGACAGGTTGACACCAGAACCTCACCATCATCACTCCCACTAGTTCGTGTAACTTTACCTGTTTCTTTCTAAATGCCAAAGAGTCACCTATAGTATAGGTGAACTGTAGTCTATACAATGAATCCTCTTTTAGCGGATATGTTCCATAAATTGCTGGGATTTATTTGCCAATATGTTATTAAGAACTTTAGCATTCAGAATCTAAGTGAAATTTTCTATTAGAACATTTTCATGGTTCCTAAAAGAAAACCCCATGCCCCTTGTACCTCTGTTTTGTTACATTTAGCTTTGGTGTGGTGTCTTTGTGTGCTGGTTTGAAAGGAAGTATGCCCCCTAGAAAAGCCATGTTTTAATCAAAGTCTTATTTCATAAAGGCAGAATAATCCCTATTCAATACTGTATGTTTGAAACCATAATCAGATCATCTCCCTGGAGATGTGATTTAATCAAACGTGGTTGTTAAACTGGATTAGGTGACGACATATCTCCACCCATTTGGGTGGGTCTTAATAAGTTTCTGAAGTCCTATAAAAGAGGAAGTTTGGAGAATGAAGGAGATTCAGAGAGAGCAGAGCAGAACAAAATAGCCACAAGAAGCAGAGTCCACCAGCCAGTGACCTTTGGAGATGAAGAAGGAAAACGCCTCCCAGGGAGCTTCATGAAACAGGAAGCCAGGAGAGAAAGCTAGCAGATGATGCCATGTTCGCCATGTGCCTTTCCAGATGAGAGAGGAGCCCTGACTGTGTCCGCCCTGTGTCTTTTCATTTGAGAGAAAAAACCTGAACTTCATCGGCCTTCTTGAACCAAGGTATCTTTCCCTGGATGCCTTAGATTGGACATTTCTATAGCCTTGCTTTAATTGGCACATTTTCTCAACCTTAGAACTGTAAAGTAGCATCTGATTAAATTCCCCTATTTAAAAGTCATTCTGCTTCTGGTATATTGCATTCTGGCAGCTAGCAAACTAGAACACTTTGTCACAAATGATGAAAGACATTACTGCTGCCTGTAGTACATTCTTTGCAATAGGTGTAATTTTTTCATATACCACCCTATCATTAACACCTCATAGTTGTGACACACATTTGCTGTAATTCATGGAAGAAATTCTTATATTTACTCTATTAGCCACCTTCATCATCCATTACATAACAAAGGGTACAGTATGTTATGTAGTGCCTTGTTTCCTCCTCTAGTTTTCCTTCCAGTGAGATACATGACCCCAAACCTCCCCTTTCAACCACAACCACACACCCAATTCAGCCCTGTTACCTACACACACAATGTGTTACCATCACCTCTATTCATTTCCAAACATTCGCAATCAACCTTATTTTAAAATTCTGCACAAAATAAGCATCAGTCCCCCACTCTCTACCCCCATTCTATCTTCTGGTAACCTATACTCTAGATATTAACTCCCTGAGTTTCATTATTATATTTAGCTCATATTAGTTAGTTCATACCATATTTATTCTATTGTGTCTGACTTATTTCACTCAACATAATGTCCTCAAGTTCATTTATGCTGTCCCATGCAACCGAACTCCATTCCTCCTTGAAATGCCATCATATTTCATCATATGTATATATCACATTTTTAAAATCTGTTCATCAGTTGATGGACACTTGGGCTGTTTTCATCTTTGTCAATTGTTAATAACGCCACTGTGAACATCAGTGTGAAAATGTCTGTTTGCATCCCCGCTTTCTTCTGGGTATATACTTAGTACTGGGATTGCAGAATCACAGGCAATTCTATACTTAGCCTCCTGAGGAACCACCAAATGGTTATTTCCAAAGCTCGCTGTACCATTCTACATTCCCACCAGCAATGAATAGTTTTCCTATTTCTCCACATCCTCTCCAGCATTTGTTCTTTTCTCTTTGTTTAATAGTGGCCATTCTAACAGGTGTGAAATGATATCTCATTGTGGTTTTGATTTGAATTTCCATAATAGCTAGTGAAGTTAAAGCATCATTTCATGTACTTTTGTCTATTCACATGTCTTGCCCATTAAAAATTCGATTATTTGGCTTTTTTATTTCTTTATATATTCTGAATATTAAACCAGTAGCAGATATGTGGTGTCCAAATATTTTCTCCCATTGAGTAGGCTGGCTTTTCATCTTCTTGTAAAAGTCCTTTGAAGCACAAAAATATTCTGCTTTGAGGAGTTCCCATTTATTTATTTTTCCTTTTGTTGCTTGTGCTTTGGGTATAAAGTCTAAAAAAACACCTCTTACCACCAAATCATGAAGATGCTT
>PVIY010035356.1:0-26371 GCA_004026745.1 Myrmecophaga tridactyla
TATTTCATGTTTGTGTTACAGCCCAGCTTTTTCAGTTCCATATAGTCTGATTTGGGGGCAAAGGGAGGACATATATAATCTCCAAGAAATTTGAAAAGTGTGTGTGTGTGTGCTTGAAAAGTATTTTGCTCACTATGTAATAGAACTGTCATATTAAACTAGTAATGTATTATTCTGTCCTGAATAAATGATGCCACACTTGACAAAATACTATCATCCCCGTTATGTACATGTGATGTGGTGAATACATGACAGTGTTTATAGAAGTCATAACATCTTAGACATGTTAGTATTATATGAAGTGGTTAATATGAAATGAAAGACTCTATTGTACTTAAAATGGCTTATATTTTTGAGAGTACATGTAGTTAAAACAACTTGTTTTATTTTTACTATATTCCATATTTCTTTATTTTTATGTGGTCATTTGTGTATTGAAAAATGTATAACATCATTCAAGTTTAATTTTAGTTAAGCATTCTTTTCCAGTGAAATTATTTGCAGAATTTCTCTTACCAACTCTATGCTATATTTTATACCAAATATATTCCTTTTAACTCTGCCTGAATAAAGGTGACTAACACACACCATTTCATGAATAATTAAGTTAACCCTATGCTATTTGCATATGTGGAAGCTTTTATCGCTCCCTCCCTTCTACTTCCACCGTATCCCATGCATATTTCTATCATTGAACGTATCAGACTGAATTTCACTAAGGAGCTGGAACTAACTCATTTTTGGATCTTAATTGCTTTGTACAGTTATTGACATATAGGAAATGCATAATGCATTTTTGCTGAATAAATGTATATGTTTAATAATTCAGATTTAAGGATAATTTTGTATTCATTTGATGATCAAACAACTTAGCCCACTGAAAAACGTCAACTTTTCGCAATCTATTTTTAAAGTAGCATATGAAGTACATTGGATAAGGCTAATGGTATGGGCTCCAGATGCAGATTCTTGAGTTAAAATCTTTATCTGCCATTTGCAAGTTGTATGACTTTGGACAAGTTTTCTAACTTTTCTTCTTTAGACTTTTACATGTAAAATGAGAATTTATTTGACCTAATGCATGACTTAATAAAGTACTTAGAATGTGTATGATGTGCATAAGTTGTATTAGGGTTCTCCAGAGAACAGAACCAAATTCCTTACGTCAGACTCCAAGTTGGGACTCTGATGAGGGTTTCAGTGAATTCCCAGGGAAAAGCTGACTGGCTAAGGTAGAGATAGGAATTCTTCTTTCTGTTAATAAAATCATTAGTTCTTTTTCTGAAGCCTTCAACTGATTATAAATTTCTCTCATTGCTGAAGCAATCTCCTCTGTTGATTGTAGATGTAATCAGCCATAAATGCAATCATTTGACAAATGAGTTAGATCCACGAAATTCTCTCACAATAGTAATCAGGCCAGTCCTTACTTGACCAAACAACTGGACCCCATAACCTAGACAAGTTGACATATGAATTTAGCATCAATATAAGTGTTATTAAAATTATTAAAGGCATATTTATGCATGTATAAGCACCCATAAATATAGTTTCTCACATAAATACTCTCTGAAACAGAGTCATAAAAACTTTATCTTGCCCAAATAAGTGGATAAACATCTAATAGGGTAAAAACCTTACAACATATAGAGGTTTAGGAAAAGTTAAAAATCTTTAACTTAAGAATTTCATGAATTTTATAGTAGTGAGTATTATAGTATAGGACTCTCCAACTAAAACATTTATGCTCACATTTGTAAGTGTATATAATTATATCTAAAGATAGCAGAGTTTTAGTTCAAATTATTATTTTTTGATGAAATTGTCACTTTGGAATGTTTCAAACTTTAAACGTTTTATTTATGAATTTTCTTATGTATTATATATATATTATTTCATATATATGTTTTTACAGATTCCTTGATAATTTTGATACCCTGACCAAAATTCTTAATAAGTGTAAATTTTATTTTCTCTCTAAGTATCTCCAATCATCCAACTGATACCACAGTTTTAATATAAAATGTATTTGTTGGATAATGCAAAGTTAAAATGGGGACTTTGTTGGTATAAGATTGTAGGTGGAAAAATAGCTCCAGACACATTTTATTCTATTTTCTTTCTTTCAGATAGACTACATGTGAACATAGTGCAAATAATAATGATCAGAGACTCTACCATTTCCCTTAAGAAATATTCAGTGTTACACTTCACTTTTCTTTCAAATGGACAATATATTTCAGTGTTAATCATTTAAATGTTTAGGTCAGGCAGAATCTATCACAATAATTCAGGTTAAGTAACTTTTCTTTTATAAAAGATACATGAGATTGTAGATAAAGATGATGTATCCTTAATTCATATAGTTAAATAAGCAGCATTTATTATCATTTTGCTTGGAATAATAATAGCACACCTTTCTTGAAACCTTTACCTGGCAACTTGAGCTATGGCTCTATTTGGAAAAACAATCAGCATCATGGAATTTTTTTATTTCTAAAAGAAATGTTATTCTTTGCAAAAAGCCACCATTTACATTTGTCCAGGTTGTGCACAATTAAGGGCTGCTCAGCCAAGGGGCAGGTACAGCCTGCAATCCAGCTCATGTTTTAACAGTGAGCCCTGGAAAGAGGCTGTATCTGTATAGAGGAAACAGTTCTTTTTCTAATTAGCATGAAATCTGCATTTAGGCTACTAGGCCTGTGAATGGAGTGCATGCAGCTTACTCAGAACAATACAAGCCAGAGTCTTAGTGGTGCACATAAAGAGTCTGAAATGAGAACAATACATCCAGAAGGAGATATAGAGTGGGCAGCAGAGGTCCTGCAGGAAGACAGAATGGGCAAGTTGTAGCTGAAACTGCAGAAATTAGATTTCCCAGGGAGAGTGTGTAGAGGGGTAGTGAGGTAGGGAGAAGGGAGGAGAGGCCTTCGTTAACTGCAGAAAGAGAAAAAAGATCCAGAGAAGAAGACAGTAAAAGCCCCATTGAGCAGGAAGAGACCCAGAGAAAGTGCTGCCAAAAGCTAAGGGAGGTGTGATCAACCATGGGTTTGCTATTAGGAAGTTATTTGGTAACCTCAGTAACCTGGTGGTTTTCAAAGCAGTAGTGCCATGGTTTCAGGAGAAACTCGTGTAGAAAACTTTCTAAAAATTTGGAACTGCAGGCAGAACAGCAAAGGAGCCAAAATATTTGCTTAGGTTTGAGATGTGAGAGAAGAAAAACTTTCACTGAATAGCATTCATCTCCAAGAGACTGTGCGATGTTGACTTGTTCTTTTTTGCTGTTAGTCATAACTCTTCCAGACTGGTGTCATAAGTCAACAGACAAGAACTATAATGACGCCAAAGGCACAATTTCTGGCTGACCTCAAATACTTTCTTGAAAGCATTAATTGGAAAAATGTTAGACATAAAGATAATCTGTGACTTCTTGATCCTCATCAGACTTTTCAGGAAATGCTAATTTTAGCCTTGATGTTCTGTTAAAGACCTCTGTTGTGGATATCTGCTTATATATTTATTGAATCCTTACCATGTATAAGGTACAGGACTACACATTTGAATTATGAAGAGAGGAGGGAAAGGGATGTAAAATACACAGAAGACCACATGTCCTTTTAATTACTTCCTACAACTCCCATATAAGGTCTTTAGCATTTGCTCCATATTACAAATGTGCAAACTGAGGCTCAGAGATTTTAACTGCCAGTCACAGGTCACGTGCTCATACTTATTAGAGCCTCTGAAGTCAGTGTTGTTTCACCTGCCTTATTCCTCTCTCCCTACTCTCAAGAGCTTGATTGTTCAGTAAGAGGCATATATATGTATATAACAGGGTGAGCTAAGTTTTATAAAGAGGTATATGTGCTTTAGGAGTTCAAAAAAAAAGGTGGGGTGAAGAGCATATCTAAAAGGGGATCTAGTGAAAACTCAGATAAGAGAAGTCCCTGAGATGAGACTTCAAGGACTGGCTATAAAGACAGTGTGATTGTGGGAAAGATGGAGACGGAAGGGGATGTTCCAAGCAGAAAGAATGGCATAAGCAATGACATGGAGAGTGGCAAAAGTGTGGGCCATTCTCAGGACAGCTGGCATTTAAGTCTGTCTGGAAGAGAAGACAGACATGGAAATAAGGGATGATCAGACCAAAAAGAAAATTTAGAGGATTTAGGACACAGTTAAAAGTTAACACTGTATTTTTCGGGAATCTGAAGCTTTAAAAAAAATTACATCATATAACTTATTATGGGAATTCTCAAACATACTCAAAGGAAAGAGAAAATAGCATCATAAACAGACATAGAACCATCACCCAGCTTCAAAAATTACCAATAACTAATTTTGTTTTCTGAGTCCCTTTCCTCTTGTTTATTTCGTTTTGCTTTGTTTTGTTTTTGTTGGTATGTTTTAAATCAGAAGTCTAAATATCAGATCAGTGCATCTGCAAATATCAGAATATGAATTTCTGACAAATAAGGACTTTTAAAAACATAGCTGTCATTTCATTATCAACTCATAAAATTAACGATATTCCCTTAATATCAGCAATACATAGTCCATATTTAATTTTCCCCAGTTGACTCAAAATGTCTTTTTACAGTTGGATTGCTTGAATCAAGGGCTGAAATCCACACTTGGCATTTAATTGCTGCAACTTTTAAGTCTCCATGTCCACTGGAAGTCTTCCCTGTTTATTTTTCCATGCTGGGATGGTTAATTTTCCTGTGTCAACTGCACTAGTCTGTGGTGCTCACATTGGCCAAACATTAGTCTAGATGATGCTGTGAAGGTGTTTTGTAGATATGAGTCTAAAAGTTATAATCAGCTGACTTTAATTAAAGGAGATTACTCTTGATAATGTGGTTGAGTTTTTTGTCTTAAGAGCAAAAACTGAGATATTCTAGTGTGATGGTTTGAAGCTCTATATACTCTGGAAAAACATGTTCTTAAATCTAGTCCAGTCCTATGGATGTGAAACCCATGGTAAGTAGGAACTTTTGATGAGTTTACTTCAGTTATAGTGTGACCCTCCTCAGTCAGGATGTGTCTTAATCCTATTACTGGAGTTCTTTATAACAGAATGAAGTTCAGACACAGAGAGAGGAAGCCACAGGAAGCAAAAAGCTGAGATGGAATCCAGAAGAGAAGGAAGAGACCAGGAAATACCACCATCCCTTGCCATGTGACAGAGAAGCTAAGGATCACTGGCAGCCAGCCCCAGAAAGCTATAGTTTTCAGGGAGAAAGCTTCATCTTGGTGATGCCTTGATTTGGACATTTTCCTGGCCTCAAAACTGTGAGCAAATAAATTTCCATTATTAAAGCTGAACCATTTCATGGTATTAATTGAGCAGCCTAGGAAACTAAAATGCCCAGAGAAGAAGAAATTCTTTCTCAAGACACAACATCAACTTCTATATGAATTTCCACCCTGACCACAAGCCCAGTGAATTTCAGACTTGCTGGATTGCACATTTGATGAACCAGTTCCTTAAAATAAACCTCTACACATATATCCTTTTGGTTCCATTTCTCTGGAGAATGCTGACTGATACATGTCATCAATTTTTCAGAACATTTGTCCTACATAAAAGAGAATGCCTCACTTTCTGGTTCAGTCTAATTACTTCCTCATGGTATTGTTATCATGTTCCCCTATTCTCTGTATTTCTTGTAAATTTCTAGCTAAAAGTAGAGGTTTTATAGGTTTGGATTCAATTTTGGGGGACAGTCTTTTATAAAGGTGTAGTATACTTCCTATTTTATCATATCTGGAAGCACATAATGTTTGGTTGATCAGTGGGTCAAGTGTTGACCTAATTCCCAACCATCCATCACCTAACGACTTCTGCATCCTTTGAGGATCATGGCCCACAGCAGTTGTTTCATTGTGCATTACAAAATAGTCCTCTGAAGTTTTTGAGCCGAGGAATTATAAAGTTAATCTGACAAAAGTGCACAAGATGGAGTAGGGTGAGGAAAGACCAGGAGAGTCTTGTTGGGTATGCCGGTTATCCAGATGAGAAACTGTTTGGGAGCAAGGGTGCTGGCACCCAACATGGGATTTTGCAGAGAATCAAATGCATAGGACTTTGCAATAGATTATTACATTTACTGAATCAAATACATCACTGAGGTTTTAGGCTGGCAGGAGTAGTTCTCTTTAAGGAAAATGGGAAAATTAGTAGTCATGATTGACTTACAGCAGAAATTGTGCAGTCTGGTTTGAGAGTGTTGAGTTTGAGCTGACAGTGGTATGTCTTGGTTTAGACATCTGGTGAGCAATTAGGAATGCAGGGTTGCAGGTTGGAAAAGAATTTAGGATATGTCAGGTAATAGTTAAAGTCTTGAGGGTATATCTGATAGCTGATGAAGGGAGCAAAGTGAAAAGAGAAAAGGTTCAGACACAAATCTGAGCAATCCCAATGTTTATGGGCTCTGTCAATCCTTCCTCCCCAAAGCACCAGTTTATTTCATTTTAGGTTAGCTCAAGGTAACTCCTTTCCAGGGCCCATTGGACTGGCTCAGCAATTTCCCTTTCCATAGCTCAGCTTTCTTCCTCCTAATGGAAAGAAATGCCCGCAGGACCAATGTGTATTTCAACTCATTTTTCTTTATTTTTACCAAAACAAGACTGTAAAATATATAACTTCTATTCTGCTACCACCCTTTTATTTTCCAAAATTCAATTTCCTTTCTTTCTATGACTAGCCTATTCCTTAGGGAAGTTTGGTAGAGACTGAAAGGTAGAAGAAAGGGCATTAAAATGAGGGAAGATAGAGCAAAGACATTTCTTCTCCTTTTCTTTAAGAGAGGGAGAATGAACATCTTTAAAACAGAGGGAAATAATTCAAGGGAACAGTAATGACTGAAGAGACAGGGGAGTGAAATAATAAATAGCAGAACATGACTGAGAAGGACACAAGATGGTACAGCTACTACCTTTACTCCACAGAGAGGATGGTGATGATACAGGAAAATCTGGAAATGGAGAGCACAGAACTTTAGACTCTCCTATTAAAAGGTTTTGATCTCAGTCTGCTGTCAAGGATGATGGAGGTCAAGAGTAGATTGGAAGCTTGAGAATCATAGCCAAGTCCTCAGATTCAGGCTCTCCCAGCCTTCTCTGTTACTTTTCCATGCTTTCTGAATATCTCCTTAGACTCAAAGGGATGCCCTACCCTTATCTTTGTGTTGTGCTTAATTACCCTTTACTATGTCAGTATTGCTCTATAAGCTACTACAAATGAAGCAAAGAATCAAACTGACCTTCAAACTAGGCTTTCTTGAATAGCCTGGGCAAAATTATGTTGGGACAGTCTATCCAGAAATATCCTGAAATAGAGGATTATAAATTAAACCCAAGGTTTAAAGATGGGTTTACTGAATACGTGTGAATAATATTTAGGACAGTAAGGGTATTGTTGGGTAGCTTACATCATTAGCCATAAATTCACAGGGGCTAGTCTGGATGTTAAACAAGTTGATTCTTTCTTTCGACAAAAGGAATGTTTAGGATTCGAATCTTTCACTATGAAATTCATTTTATTTTGGCCTCTTAAGAAAAAGTAAAAAAAAAAAAAATTGAAAAGTTAATCAAAAAATTTTAGCAATCTCATAAAAAATTTAGAGGTAAGGGACAGATGTTAGGAAGAAGGGACTCTGTGGTTTTGAATGGCAGGAGCAGTAATTTGGCTGTATTTAATTTGTATTGTGCTATGAAAGAAAGCCAGAGTGAGCTTTCCGATCTCTGCTGTTTTATAAGCCCTTTACTCCATTCAGCTGTACCAGTCTTACTTTTAAGGGTCCTTTTTCAACATTTGGTTTTTCTAAATTTTCTTTTAGTGCTAAACCCTACTAATTGCTTCCTTATGGCAGCTGCTTATGATTTAAGGCTGATCATGGACACATACAGTCCCTTGTTCAAGGTTCAAATGAACATCTCGAAAGACCCTATAGTTATGATCTCACAACGGAAAATACCCAGAAAATAATAGCCATAAAAATTAGTATTCTAGTGAGTGGGACTGGTTTTTAATATTTTAAATTTCTGTTTCTATCCACCCCCTTTTCTTGCTTGGTCTCTTTTAATGTTCGGTGAAAAATGAAAGGTGTAAAGTCTGAAGCTATAAATCTGTTTATAGCTCTAAGTCCCTTCCCTGGCTTAGTAGAGTTTGACACTATAATAAACAGTTCTTCTGCAGCAACACTGAATCTGGTTCTTACATGATTCTTTATATGTTGCTGCTTGGAACACTGAGAGCTTTATTGCATTCTTTTCTCTCTGGGTGATTTAATTCACCAAGATTTGGTTGAGGACCTCGTCTGTAGTAGGATTGAGAAAGTGGTTCTAGGGCCTAGACATTAAATTTGCTTTATTAATTGGAGTAATCTGGTTAAACTGCAATGAAGATTTTCGGGGCAGGTGGGGGTGGTGGGTGATGTAAGTCATAGTTCCTGAACGATAGAAGTAAACTAACTTAAACATGCATATTTTCTAAATGTTTTCAAACATCCATTCAGTGTATTGCCCAAAACATTGCTTTTTGATTTTAGGAAATCGATTTGTTTCTTATTCGTATCTAAAAAAGAAATATTATTTAATTTTATATTTATAAAGATTAAAACTATTAACTGTGGACTTAATAATCCACAACTATTGGTAGGCCAGGCATTTTATAAGATGCTTTGGGTATAATGTTTGATTTTATAAATGAGGAAACTGAGGCTCAAAGAAGTTAATTAGTCTGCCAAAGATCACACAGGGTTTTAGGATTTCAGCCTGGATCTGTTTGACTCCAAAGCTTGGTCTCTTAACTGCCAAGGTACTTTATTTCATGTACTTTATTTTAAAATGATTCCCCCAAATTATATTTTACTTTTTACTGAAGCATTTAAAAATAAATTGCTCAAAGGCATACACATTTACAATTTAGCTAGACTTATATATAGGGGCTCCTACAAAACTTTTTCCTACAACTTCAAGTTTTCTGAAAAAAGAACTTTTAACTTGAAAACTCATACATTATTATTTCAAATTATTTGCAAAGTTGAAGGTCTATAAAGCAAAATAATTTAGGGGATTTGAAAAAGAAATGTCCATAAAAAACATATTCTGTTAGTAAAGCAGAAAAATATATCAATGACTTCAATGAATTCAAGGTTAAGGCATTTGTTTGGAAGAATATATGTTTATATTTTAGTTAGATGGGAGGCTATGCTAACCACATAAAACACTTTATTCAAAAATAGAGTAGCTTTGTCCACACCTAAATAGGTATGGTGCCTGGTTTTTTCAAATAAAAACTGTATTTTCCATCATTAACACTATTTATCACTATGATTTCGTACAGTTTCAGATGCTAATTAAAAGCTTGGCTCCAAATTTAATTTCTTCATGGACATGTGGTTTAAGAGTACGTGTCTCTGGCATAATGGGCCAAGTTAATAGTGCTGTCTACTGAGTAGGTAAAAGTCTTAGTACAATTGAGGCGTCTATTGTGGCTGTGCGAGGGAAAAGCTAGCTAGTCCCTGTTTCTTCCCTCCCTGGAGACTTGCTGGGGTGCCTCAGGCAGACATCAGACCTGCAGGGAACTCTGCTGTGGCTCTGCCTCTGGAAAAGCAGAGTCTGCCAAGGTCCGGACTCTTATCTTCTGCGATTGTCCTGTAAACCCACAACTTCTCTAATAAAGAAAAAAAAAGGAGACTAAGGAAATTATGGCTTTTAAAATATGATAACTTCAGGTTTTCAGTTTGAAAAGTAAATGAAGGGAAATGCAATTTTATTCCAAAGTTAACGTGAAAGAGTGGCTTCCGCACACCATGACAACACAGCCTGGCCAAGCACACATTATCCAGCCTCCTTTTATGCAGCGGTGAGGAATGAGAGAATTGTTCTCTATCAGCTGTTTTCGATTAGGTCAGCCAAACTGTCAATACTCTGTTTTGGATTTCAAATGCACTCATGAAACCAAGCTTAAAATTCTATGGGGTCCCCTTGGCTTGGAACTGCTAGGTTTGTGTGGCATAAGCCCTTAGACCAACACGTTACTGCAAAGACAGGTAATTGTGAGCATTCAAATGAGTAGTCAGGAGTCCCAAGTCCAATCAGTTAACTGATCTTATTGGTTCTACTTCAGAAGAGGTCTTCTGAAACCTGAACTATCTCTAAATCCTGCCTACCACAATCTTAATTCAGACTTTCACCATTTCTCTCCTGGACCAAAGCAACAACTTCCAAAGAAGCTTCCCAAGCTCTCCAGTTCTGCAGTTCTGCAAACACACTGGATCTCTGTAGTCCACTATTAAGCTGATGGCAATATTGGGTCCAGACACTTAGGCAGGGTTAACTAACCCCCCCAACCCCCTTTCTTGCTGCTACCCACCCCCTTTCCCTAATCTACATATGCTATCACCACCCTGGACTCTCTTGCTTTTCTCTACTAGCACAATTTCCCATCATGCTTATGCATGCTCTTCCCTTCGTACTGAACTGTTTCACCCCACGTAGTTTTCTTATCTCTGGCCAATTTTCAAGAGCCAATTCCCATATCATCTTTTCAACTCCAGCTCTCTTATTTTCTTTCTTCTCTATACTCCCACAACACGACATCTCTTCCACTGATTGCAATTTTATTTTCGTGTCCCTCTCCAGACTCTGAGTACATTGCCTGGCTGATCTCAGGCCATAAATGTTTAGAGGATGAAACCTGCTTGTCCTCATAATTCTATGGTAGTGAAAAGCATAATCAAAAAAAGTTTTCTTATATTTCAATAACAAAAGTACCACTGGAATTAAATTGAACTTATCTATACTTTTCTGGGATAGAAATCAGAACCCCATTCTTATTCCAGCAGCTCTGGCTGCCAAGAATTTCCAAGGTATGCTTCTTTTTCATGTTTTCTACCTCTGGCAGAAATTAAGTTTGATTTCATGATGGTCATCTTTAAAAAATGATTACCTCCTTACTTTCTGCCAGTTCAAAGTAGGCAAAAGTTACAATTATAGTGATGAAAATCCTTTACTGGGGAACCCAGCTCCTATGAATGTATCTGTCTTTTCCAGCAATATTTCGATTACTTTCATGGACTTTGAAATCCAGTGTTTTCCTGAATCTCGTTCATTGTGCCTGTCTTTGCTTTTAGTTTGGTCTTATCATTTAATTGAAATAGACAATAATGTATGGGGAAAATGCTAAACACTTATTTAGCATTTGGGCAGAAATAGATTTGTGGAGGTTGAAATTGATATACGTGAAGGTCCACATTATAAGCTTGCTACTATAAATTCTGAATTGGAAGTTGTTCTAGTTTGCTAGCTGCCAGAATGCAATATACCAGAAACGGAACAGCTTTTTAGAAAGGGGGAATTTAGTAAGTTACATGTTTACAGTTCTAAAGCCAGGAAAATGTCTCAATTAAAGCAAGATTATAGAAATGTCCAATCTAAGGCATCCAGAGAAAGATACCTTGGTTCAAGAAGGCTGATGAAGTTCAGGGTTTCTCTCTCAAGTGGAAAGACACCTGGCAAACACAGTCAGGGTTTCTCTCTCATCTGGAAAGGCACATGGTGAACATGGCAGCATCTGCTGGTTTTCTCTCCAGGCTTCTTGTTTCATGCCTGGGAGGCGTTCTTCATCTCTAAAGGTCGCTGGTTAGTGAACTCTGTGCTATGTGGTTCTGCAGTGTTCTGAAGCTTTCTCCAAAATGCTTCCTCTTTTAAAGGGTTCTAGTAAAATTAAGACCCACCTGGATACGTCTCCACCTAATCAGGTTTAATACCCACACTTGACTAAGTCACATCTCCATGAAGATAATCTAATTAAAGTTTCCAACATGCAGTACTGAATAGGGATTAGAAGAAACAGTTGCCCCTACAAAATGGGATTAGGATTAAAACATGGCTTTTCTAGGATGCATGCATCCTTTCAAACCAGCACAGAAGTTATTTGGTAAGGGGCTAATTTGAAGTTTGCCACTGAAATTTATAAATAGAGAGTTTGCTAGTAAGTTAATAATACAAATTATTCTCTAAAAGAAATGTTCCATCAGCTAAATAATGACACTAATAAAAACCTTATTACCTTTAAGCATCTTATGGGTGCCTATAATTACATAAACTAATAGAAGAATGATTGCAAATATTGTTATTTATTTATTAAAGTATTTTTTTTTTAAAAAAAAGATCTACTTCCAAGACAATGGATCAGGCCAGAAGAACAGGAATATTAGATTGTTAGCTTTGTGTCATTGGAAGCAACAAATGTTATTGGGTTTAAAATAATCTCTAATTCAAATATGGGTTAATTTGTATTGTCCATCCATCAGTTTATACTAGTGAGGGTTTTTGTTTTGTTTTTCATTGTGTTTTTTACCCTAAAGGGAAAAAATAAAAATCCTATCTTGAAGAATAACCTAGTTTTAATTTTAAAGGTTGATAATCAAAGAATCCTTTCTTTCATTTGCAATGTTTTGACTTAGAAAAGAACTATGGCTCCTAAACTTTGAAATACTATTGTGTTTACTAAGGTAGCTGAATTTCTCTTCAGATTCAGCCTGTATTTGCAGGGATGATGGTCCAATTCAGAAAGAAGAGTGGTATTTCAGACAGAGCAGAAGAAAACACCTGCCATTAATCCGGATAGCACAAGTGGGATTTGGAGTGTCCAGAGGGGCTGCCACAGCTGTGAATGGTGGTTGACCTCTGCTTCAGTTCTGTCTTGAGCTGGCAGGTGCCAGGAGCCATTCTGTCTGCTCAGAAACACCCCTTTTTGAAGCCACATTATTTGTTGTTCAATTGTGAATACAGATTTCATGTGTTCGTGAATTAAGCATCTTACTTGTGGTGAGCTGGCTAAAGAGCTATAGGTGACATGTGTGGCGATGACATTAGTGACTCAACATTGAGAAAAAGACTCTGTTCCCATTTTAGACACTGCAAAATCATTTCAGAGAAGCTTTGACTTCAAACACATCTTATAACCTAACAAAATGCCTTCAGAGGATTGGTACAAGTAGAGAGTTGGCTCCTGAAATCTCACCAGCAAAGCAAACAAAACTTTAAAGAGGAGAATCTTTTTTAGGGGCAGCGGGGGAGGCTGTATAGGGGTCCACAGTAACAGCCAGCCTTAAAGTAGCTGGATTTTCTGTGAGTCATTTTCGTAGTGCTAGTTTGTGGAAAGTGTTTGTCATTACACTGGACTGTTAACTTTTCCAGGAAAGGGCCCTTGTCTTTCTAAATCAGTTTATCCCCCCGTACCCTCCTCTATATTGGCAAACTATAGGTATTTAACAAATGTACATACAAATCAAAACAGAGTTAAATAACAAGCTACTTAAATCAAGACTAGAACCTCCTTTGTATTTCTTAGGCTCAATGGTAAGTATCATTACATTATTCTTTTCTTTAGGTTTCTTCCCCACCCCATGGCCACTCCCCAAAATCCTGCTTATATAGTATTAGTGAGAATTTTGGCGTGTTTAAAATGATTAAAGAGATTCCTTAAACAATTTTACAGAGGAAGGCACAGAGACTGCATGTTACTTACTATTTGTTTTACTGAAAACATTAATCAAATCATTAATGAAAATCTTTTACTGAAAACATCATGAAAAATGATTTTCTTAGGTTCCAGATTTTTATTGGCAAAATTACTATGGGGTAACAAAAAAAAAGAGTTTCATCTATTTGATTCCATTATCTTAGTCCTCTAGACCTCTTCCTATTCTTCTTCAAATACTCTTTCTTTCATTTTGAATGTGAGATCTTGGGGACATTTTCCATGACCCTGCGGGAAGTACAATTGGGAGACATTTGGAGAGGCACCAGTTGAAGACAGAACCAGTTACCTGGGCATCATCCTCTCTGAAGATCTAGTTCTAGAGCTGTATCCCAACACTTAGTGTCCCAAACCACTGTATTTAAAGTCACACACAGTATAGTAAAGTCCTGGCTCACTGACTTCAAAGAGGCCTGAGCAAGCTTGAGTAGTCCTTGACTTTTATTTTTAGTATCTGTGGAGGGGAGATCATTATGTTATCCTTACTGGACTGTGGTAAATTACATGCAATAGCAGGTGCAAGTTATTTGTTGATGATGAACAAATACATATACAAAATATGACACATGCTGTTATTATTATATTACTATTATTATTATTAATTATCTTATAACCTCATAGTTGCTATCAGAGATGCCACAACTGAAAGAGGGAATGTAGTACAGTTCCTCTGTAGCTGACACTTAGCAGAAGAAGGTATTTCCGTAGGCAGAGCCTTTTTATGTTCCCACCTGCAGTGATGCGCAGGGACCTAAGAAGAGGGTACTTTACTTTGCTGCAACTTCCTGTCTAGACTTGTCTCTGTGTCCTGGATGGAGGCAAGAAATAGTAGGCAACTCTGAAATGCCCAGTTCTTCAGGTGGGCTGAACACTGAAACATCACTTCATCTCTAAGAACTAGAAAAGACAGCATTATTGATGCCTCTAAAACGATTATTTCCTGTAAGCATTGTTTTCAAAGTTAAGACAATTACATTTGACTCAAGAATAGACCAACTGCCCAGTGGAACAGAACAGAAATTCCTAAAAAGATGCACATATATATGGCCACCTGATTTCTAACAAAGATAAACACTAAAATACGAAGGAAAGGCACCATTTCCGATAAACGGTGTTTGATTAATTTGATATAGATGGGAATAAAACATCTTGACTTTGGCCTCAAGTAATACACAAAATCAATTTTAGATGATTCCAGATCTAAATATGAACGCTTTTTGAATAAACATTAAACAACATCTTCAAAATCTTGGAGGAGGCAAAGATTTCTTAAGTGGTACACCAAAATTGTTAACTGTAAAGACAAAAAATGGGAAACTGAGTTTTGGACTTATTGGTCTAAAAGATGATTCAAAGTTTCACCAAAATTACCATTAAAAGAGTGAAAGGGCAGTCTACTGAATAGAAGATACGTGCAATAGATATCGTTGACAAGAGACTCATACTCAGTTTAAATAAAGAACTCCAAACTATTATCTATACCAACATATACTTTTAGATATAATATATAAAGAACTCATACAAATCAATAGGACAAGGCATAGGGTATGAATAGACACTTTATGAAAAAGGATATCAAAATGGCCAAGGTATTCAACTTAATTAGTCATTAAGTAAATATAAAGTCACAATATGAATTTACTCCACACCCACTAGAATATATAAAATGAAAAAGATGGTAAATGCCAAGTGTTGTTAATGATATGAAGGAAATCAAATCTTCATACTCTGCTGATGAGAGAGAAAATTGTTGCAACTTCTTTGGAAAACCATTTGGCAGTTTCTACTAAAACTGAACGTGCAACCTACAATTCCATTCGTATTACCCAACGAAAATGCATTCAATTTTTCAGCACAATATGTAGTAGAATGTTTATAGTGGTACTATTTGTAGCAGCCAGAAACTAAAAATTCCTGGAAACCAATGGCCATCAATAGCAGGATAAATAATTAAACAATGAAATGTTATAAAGTAATAAGATTGAAAAATTCATAAGTACGTGCAAAATTATGGATGAATTTCATGCATATTGAGCAATTAAAGGTAGACCCATAACATATGATCCTATCTATCTGAAGTATAAGTATAGAAAAATATACTTGCCATCAGAGTTCAGGATAGTGATTACTCATGGCAGAGTTAGTAACAATAAAATGCCACAAAAGGATCTTTTGGGTTACTGGCAAAGTTCTATTCCCTGAGCTGGGTGCTACTTGCCTAGGTATGTTAAGTTTACGAAACTAAATATTCAGATACTATATACTTATGACATTCTTTTCTGTGGTTATATATATTAAATTGTTTTCACGTTCTAGCCATTTTACAATTATAATTTAGAACCCAAATTTCCCTGAGAAACCTCACTGACAGACATATTTCTGTGCTCTTTACATGTATCTTGCAACACTAGGTGATCTATTCAAGCTACAATAATTTCTTAATTAATTTTTTTTCTCTTTTTTCAGGGCCCGCCTGGTCCAAAGGGTGACAAGGTAAGAAAATATGCAGCAGAAATAAATTAAATTAGTGGATATCCATTTTGGCATGAACATGCTATGTTATATTTTGATGTTTTTAGTGATCATCATATATAGATTTTGTGCTAAGCTCTGCATCTCATCTTCCTACATTGCAGGGAGAACAAGGTGATCAGGGCCCTCGGGTAAGTTGTACCCCTCCTAGCCTGGGCAGAAAATTTAGTTTTCAACTCCAAATTTATTGAATGAAAGTATTGTAACTGCCTTTGTGTTGCATGGTTTAGTAATGGCTGTCAAAAATCCTTAACACTTATAAATGAAAAATCTGTATTAATAATTACTGTGTATATCTTGTTGCATTTTCTTAACTTGATGCTTATAAGCAGAACACTTTTCAATAATTAACCTTATTGACTAAAAGTCAGATCTCTTCTAAAATTCAACAACAACCACCTTTTCAATGGCTATTGAGTCCTACAGAGCTGCATGCATTGTTTTGTGATATAGAGGCCTCATGGCCCATTCAATAGAATTTGGCCTTTTTCTGCAGTTAAACTTTATGTGCTGTTGCATAAATATATTTTATTACAGAGGATGTAAATATTAATGCAATTTATATTTCTTATTGTTCATTATAAGTTTGAATTTCATAATTTTTATAGAATTTAAGTAGATAAAAGGTGTTACAGAGTTTAGCATTCTATGGAGGAGGGGAGTTCTATTATTCTTCTCAAATGCAGTTCTTTTAACCATTATAATACATGGTGAATGCTCTGTTGTTACCTTGGTAGTGCCAAGTCCTCTGCTTCACATCTGTGCCTTATTACCCAAATGTTCAGACATACTGTTCCAATGATGTAGTGGCTCCGTTCAGACATACCTCTCAATTTTCTCATGTCACTATGCACAAAAACGAGTATTTGGTTGAAGAGAGTCATTTTTTTTTTTACAGTTGAAAAGCATATTCAAAGCTTTCACATTGCAAACCAAAATTACTTAGATCTTTTTGTAAAATGCACTGTGCTTAGTTAATTATTGAATTCACTTACACTGCAGTAGAGACTTCATTGTAAAAGGTATAGCTGATGCAAATTTGTAAGGCTTGCCGGCTTATCTCCTCCTGTTTCTCAAATTAGATAAAACTTATGCTATGATTTACTTTCACTTCTTCAGCCATTTCTTAATGTAGAAATAATCAGTATGCCTCAGAGCATTTTATTTCTCGTGCCAGTTATTCTAACTAATGACTGACTTTAAGCTAAAAGCTCATCATAATGGTCAAGGAAATTAAACATGCTATCCCCTGTCATGGACATAACTGGGACAAAACTCTTAAAATCATAAATGGTTAGAATATAGCCCCTTGCTCTTTCCCTGGTAACTTTTTCACATGGCATGTCTCCATGTATTGAGTATCATTTCTTTCTACACATGTATCAAAATCACTCAACTTGCCCTTTCCAGGTAAGAGGGAAACTGTTTCCATTTTGAGAAATCTTCTTTTGGCAAGGGAAATTAAAGGGTGGTTCACAGCTTAGCTGTCATCAGTATGCATGCAGTCGTCATTTTTAAAAGGTGTGTTGGCTTTCATCATTCCAAAGAGTGATGATTGATTATAAAGCTAGGCCACATTTTCTGGATGAAACCTGAAACCATGTGAAGTTCACCTGGTTTCATGTTGCATTACAAACTGAGGCTTAGACCTGGTTGCTTGAAAATTTGGCCAGAGTTCATGAACTGCTTTGACAAATGCAGACTGCCTTTCCTACAGATTTCAGCCAGTTTTCACACTGAATGGGGCCAAGTTTCACTCGATTCAGGGGCCAGTTAGCATTTCAGGTGGAAAGTGGCAACAATTGATCCCATTTCCCACTGAATTTTGCTTTGTATTGAGGAATTTGGATTGACTTCATAATGCAGGGAGAATTTTTATGGGAGAGAATCTAAGTGTCCTGGGAAGATTATGTGAAAGAGAACGAGAATCTACTGAATTGGCTGTCTTTTCTTGAATCCCTAGTTTAGAGATGAAGTCAGGTCACATTCAGTGCTCTTAGAATTTTATAAACTTTACTTTCCAGTAAGATAGCATTAGGTAATAATTATAAAATTTATTACCTCAAGATATTAGAAAGAAATATTTGTATTTCCCAAAAAAATAAAAAATAAGCTAGAATTGGAAAAGTCTTCAATTTAATGGAAATTAATTTTATCCGCATCCAGTACTCAGGCACAGCATCCTGGTAGGTGCTTACTGACGACTCTCTTTTTAAAAATATGGATCTTTACATTTAAATTTTCATCCCATCATCATTGATTCTTAATTCCACTTTTTACCAATTGTTTCAAGTGATTTCTTTCTTTCCTTAAGTAAATTAACAATGTAACCTTCTAAACACCATCACTTCAATTCTTTATTACGTGGCTCTCCTTTATGGGATCTCTACTGTTTTCCATGAATATGATGTCCTTCCTTTTTCTCCCTGGCTCTTACGTGTCAAACAAGCATGTTAAGCCATAGCATATGAAGCAAAGCAGGAAGAACTTGAAGATAAATCGAAATTAAGAACGTGAAACTATTTCAACGCGCTTGAACATTTAGTCAGCAATATATATATATCGAACATCTACCATGTGCAAGATACTGTTAATATTATAAAGACCGTAAATTTGTCCCTTTCTCTCTATCTCTTCTGCCACTGCCAAATTCAAGCTACTGTCATCTCATGTTCTTGATTACTGTAATACCCTCCCAATTAATCTCTGCTTCCACTCTTGACCCTGTATAATCCATTCTCTACACAGCAGCCAGAGAGATCATTTTATGTTATAAATTAGATCATATTACTCCCATGTTTAAAGCCTTAGAATGAAATTCAAACTGCTTTCCTTGGCCTCCAGGGGATTTTTATGATCTGGCCCTTACCCACCCCGTAACCTCATCTCACACTAATCTTCCCCTCCGCCCACAGCACTCCATGTGTTCTTCAAACTCCAGGACTTTCCTTTTGGTAGAATGGTCTTCTTGTAATTGGGTTCTTCTTATCATTGAGATTTCTTCTTAAATCTCACCTCTTCCAGGAGTACTTCCCTAACAACTCAAACTAAATCTGAAATTATCCTATTTTGTTTGTTTACCTGCTCACCATCTGTGAACAAAACATATGCCCACCTTAGAACATCACCTTCATGAGAGCAAGGACTTAGGTACTTCCTCCACCTAGAATAGTAAGAACTTGATAAATATTTGTTGAATGTATGAATATAACATTATTACATCATTACTGCTCTCAGGGAGCTGTAGTAATAGCAATAGATAATCTCATGGGTGCCTGACTAAGAACACTATGGGATTGTGTGTTTATGCCTTAAAAAGCTATGCCTAGAAGATGTTAGAAAAGTGAGCTTTCTTCCATTTTAAGTGATCAGAGAAGACTGTGGAAGAGGCAACACTTGAAGATTTAACAAATTAGTAAATTTTGGAAAATAAGGTGAAAAAAGGAAATGATATAAGCAATTTTTACAGGTAAGAAGTGGCAGAATTTATTAGAGAACCATAATATTCCATTTGCTGAGAGACTAAGTTAAATATGGAAACTTGTCTCAAAAAAAGTTGGTTGAAGTTGAGTAAGAATAGATTATCAGAAAGAAAAAATAGGAAAGGAGATGTGAAATGATTATCCACGTGGGCTGGAGTCAGGCAGGACAGGAATTAAATTCCATGCTATCACTTTCTATTGTTACTATAAGGATAAAATAAAATTATATATGAAAAAAACCAAGAAAATATAGGAAATGTTTTGGGCAGGCCACAGTGGCTCAGCAGGCAGAATTCTCAGCTGCTATGCTAGAGAGCTGGGTTTAATTCCTAGTGCCGGCTCATGCAACAACAACAACAAAATTATATATGAAAAACCCATGGTATGCATTCAACAAAATCATAGCTATATTTTTCTACCCATTCTCAAGTGAGAAGCTGGGATTAAGTAATTTGCCCAAGTTCACAGAACCACTGTGTGATGAAAATAGATATAACCCAGGTTTTTTGCCTCAGCTTTTTGTTGTTTCTGTGGCATAGACCGACTCCCTATCAATAAGGTAATTGTTATAAACGTCAATATAAAATGATAGGGGCTCCAGAAATATCTATGGTTAAAATAATGTGACAATAATCACGATAAATAAATTATATTGAGTGCTTACTGTAAATTTTCCACATTTTCAGAACAGCACAATACCCTGATAAAAATTATTAAACACTAAAATGGCTGTGCTTACTTTTAAAGCTATGGTTTTTTTTTAAAAGCTAATGTGCCAAACACTCTATAAAAACATGCCTTATTTCAGCACCCCTGTATAATAGTTACTTCTATTATTCCTGTTGAATAAATGAGAAAATCAAGACGTAAAAAGTTTAAATATTCTGTACAAGGTCACAGAGCCAGCCAGTGTCAGAGCCAGGATTTAAACCCAGGTACTTTTGATTTCCTTTGCAACATATTATCTTATGGACCCCATGTAAGGGTTATGAATGCCCAGGTACCTTGTTATAATAAAGTTTTACTTCTTAACTCATTGGTTAAAATTTTAAAATGGTATAATGTCAAAATCCTGGTAAATTTACTATCCGTGATATTTTTCTCCAGCATGACCAGATGAAGCCTGTGTCTGTTTTCTGCTGTTCATAATGCTGATTATAGGTTCTACAAGGTATTCTGTTGTTTCTGCTTTTATTCTGAGTGTTTCATTGCAAAAGCTTGAATTACATTCCTTGAGCAGTAACAGAACCTGAATGTCAAGTGTAAAAGACTTTTAAGGCGTCCCCATTGTCATCTCATCTGAACCCATCGTCACCATTTTTGGGTGCGTGTGCCCAGTTCATAAGGGCCTTTGCCCTCATCACAAACCGCGGCCCTGGGAGTCACAACTGTACCCAGAGCTTCATTGTTTAGGACTCATATTTCTTTCCTCTATCTTGGTGACTTAAAACAATAGCTTTGAAAAAAAAAACATAGCTTTAAAAGTAAGCACGGCCATTTTAGTGTTTAATAACTTTTATCAGGATACTGTGCTGTTCTGAAAATGTGGCAAATTTACTAAACAAACCCAAACATCACGAAGGTATCTTTTGACGATGTATCAATCTTCTAATCAGTTGATTGCCATCACTTTGCCAAATAACATAGATCCCTGATAAATTAAAGATTTAGTGGTTGTTGGGCTCATCATCAGCCAACAGCTGGTTTTAAATGATCCTTGGGTTCTTGCAGTTTCAGTAAACCACCCAGGATCTCCGCTTAACTATTTTCCAAAAAATTCTTTTCTCCTCACAGTGTGTTCAAGTAAATTTCAAAACAGCTGGGACTGGGCAAAACCGATAGCATCTTAAAAACAAATTCAGCAGGACAGATTACGTTCTAGAAAAGGAAAGCATTTAGAAGTTTATTTTATTATGTTAACCTTTGTTGACTTGAGTGACTAAACAGATTCTTTGGCTCTGCTAAAACATTTAGGCCTGGATATTAATTTGATTTTCTTATTTACTTAACCCTTGCCTCCCTCTTTAGCCTTAATGAATATACTACTCATTTGGTACTGAATATAATGCCTGTGAAAAGGGACTAGATATAACACAATGGAAAGAAATAAATTGTGAAAAATGGTTTTAATGCTTCCCAGATTCAGGAAAAGTTGGCATGGAAACAGAGAGCTCATTAAAATTTGCAAATGTTCTTGTTATATCTTATAATCAGAAATCCCTTTTGAATGTTCTTTGTCATATTTCAAATAATTTAGAGTAGCCTTTTTGAATTGAGCCCAGGAACATTTATAAATTTGTCCTAGGCCAATTTTAAAAATATATTTTTGCAATCAGTTGTTGTTGATGTGTAGACAATTGTTTGCCTTGGAATTCAGTCTTGTAAATTGTATGTCACAATTTACAATTTGATGATTGGTCTCATCAAATGAGAAAAAGAAGAGGTATTAGGAAAGACTGAGGAATAATGACTATTTTCTATCACTTTAAATCTTGTAAGTTTTTCCTGTGATATAAAGCGCTATATAAGTAAATCCATCTCTGTAAAATAAATATAACCCAGTTGTGTAAGCTTGTATGCAAAATATTTGGAAGTAAGAGGAACATATTGCATTACCTTTATATCAAAACAACAACACAACAGCAGAAAGCCTCAGAATTGAGTCCTTAATTGGAAATTCTATTAATGACCCTAGGTATATTAAAATAAAACCTAGATCCAAACCTAAGCACATTCTCTGATAGGGAATTCTGAAGAATGATCCCATTTACATAACCACCGGATTTCCTCTTAGTCTTTCGAATGCAGTGACCTTCATATTCAAATAATTATCTCATTCCATTTTATGGAGAAAAGGAGAAGTTTCATTTGTCCACACTTTTGTGCTCATTGCTTAAATTAACTGTGACATTCCCTTCTTTTTACTTTCTCATGATTTATATATCTGGACATATACCTTACAATCTTCTAAGACTACTGTACACCATATCACATTTTTTTCTTGAAATTAAGTAAAATGAAAGATTTTAGATGGAAAAGAATATTTATGGGGTGGGCCACAGTGACTCAGTGGCAGAGTTCTCACCTGCCATGCCGGAGACCCAGGTTCGATTCCCTGTGCGTGCCCGCCCCCAAAAAAACTTACATATTGTACTGTTTTTTCTTTTGATTGAGGTCTTACAAGTGCTGTTTTGTTTTCTGTAAAATATTGGTTAAATAATTCCTTGATGAGCAAAACATTAATGATCCTCTCGCAAACACAAAACTATACGGACGATTTTATTCTCTTTGTCTCATATTTAAACAAGTTAATTTTCACTTGATTTCAGGAACAAGTTTCTGAGATTTGTTCATTTATATTTCATGGAGTTATGATTTCCATTAATGCCTACAACTAAATTATATCATAAAATATTGAGGAAATTCTGGACTTGTAGTTGATTTCTTTCCTTATTACATAAGGAAAGGAAGTAAGCCTTTTAGTAATTACATTAAAATCTGTTTTTTAAATGGGCAAAAAGTTCAGCTTATACTGCAATTGATAGTATCAATAAATAATAAGTATCTGCAAATAGGAACTCCAGTAATTTATAAGCAATTCACATTAACAAAATCCAGCATGTTTAGCATCATCCCTTCCATCACTCCCAAATGCATAATTTTAATTGCAACTGGAAATGTTTGAAGTGAATAAACCAAACAAAAAGCAAGAAATGCATGAACCAGCAGATATTAATGGTGCATCAGGATTTGCAGAAGGGAGTAGAAAGCAAGGCTATATTTTTTATTCTTCCCTTCAGCATGGGTGAAATAATGGCTTATGCATTGACAGATCATGTTCAGGGAGAACAGTTCCTGTAGGCCAGAATAAGATAGGTCTCTGGAAAGACATTTAATACCAGACAGTAGCATCCTTTCATAAGCATACCTGCGCTAATGTGTCCAGCAGCTCCCTATAGCAGGCACAGCCTGTAAATCACATGGGACAAACAGGACAGGCTTTGTAGGAAAAGGATGTCAGTTGCAAAGTTCAACTTCAAATGCAATTCTGTAGTCACTTTGGGGGCAATCAGGAAGTTTAGATTTTCATCTCTTAGAAGTCAATTGAAATTTTGTTTGAAAAATATTGATATCCAGAGAAAACCTTACTGACCACTAGTGATTTTTTTTATTAGCACAAGTGAAACTTTGAATAATTTAATACGCACATGCATAACTACATACATAATAATATAATGCTCTTATAGTCCCACATACCAAGAAAATTTCTGAGCATACTTATCTTGTTTTATTAGTGTATGAATTTAAAAGAAATCTGTTGATAAAGGCATCTTAATGATGGAAAAGGTGGTATCAAAACCCACCTTTGTTTCCAAAACATCATAGAATTGGTAAGAGGACACTCTTTCCAGGACAGTTGCTAAAGTAAGCCACAGGGCTGAAGGAGTTCATTAAAATTAGGAATTAAGATAGATCAATAATGGGGAGTGAGCAGGAGGAGAGGAAAATTGGCAAGGCAGTGTCAGTGCTGTTGGAAGCCCATGTGATGTGATGTGGTGTGAGCTGGCAGGAACTGCCGTAACCTGAGGAAGTGCAAGGGAGCCACAGCTGGCAATTCCTATCCCATGTACCGTGTCCTCAAAGGACCATGTCAACCTGAACATTCAGAGTTTATTGGCAGGTATGAAAGAAAAGACTAAGGGAGACATCATTAAGTTTTTAATTAAGGGTACATTCAGTCATTTAAAAACAATCTGGATTCCCTGGGCCTTTCATCAGGCTTCCTATTATTAGAAGCTGAGTTAATCTATTTATATAGATTACTAAAATTGTGGCCCAGCATTCAAACATCTCGCCAATGTCTTCCCCTCATCATCACTTACAGGAGGTAATCACTGTGAGACTCTGGGATCACCGAAGGGAGAGTCTTCCACTGATGAAGGTGGAAGTACAGATTGAAGGATGTCACTGAGAGAGCTATGTCCAAATGCAGGACAGGCCAGAGAATTTTCTAAGACTTGCCTTAATTCTAAGTTGCATATACTGTTCTATATGATAGAATTTTTCAAGGTTGACCAATTGTCTCTTAATATAAGAATTATCAGACTCTTACCTTTTTCACAATTGATGGTTTAAAGGTACATATGAGCAAGTCTCCCTAGCAGTAATTATTCTATTCATTGATGTATTTTATTTATTCATATATGTGCATGTGAATAATTTACTCAGAATTGCAATTCTCCATAATCTGTTTATTAAACAGAGTTCTCAGTAAATACAGATTATTTTTCATGAATACAAGATCTAAACTCATGCAAATAGTGTACTTACTTTTGTTTATGTGCTCATTACTACCCAAAAAAAGATCAGTAATGTTCAAAGTAATCTACGAGGTTTCCTGGATTAATTGATATATCTTCTTAGTTTTTTTTAAATAATATTTTCATTGTGGCACCTCAGGGATACTTAAAGAAAACCTAAATTAATTTTTAATCCTTTAATGCTTGATTTTTCTTCCTGCATATCGTTGCATACAAGGAAAACCATTCTTAATATTCCTTTATAAAGTTAGATGGAAATGAGCCCAGTGACAGTTCTCGACTATTACAACAAAGATTAGTTCTGATTTTGCAGCAGAATCCATGGAGCGTTCTTGTGATGTTCCTTGGGGGACAAATATTGGCCTTGATTTAACATCAGAGGAATGTTTGAGACCTAATTCAGGAGTCATCAGTTCCCTTTTCGTAGATATCTTATTTCTTCAAAATTCTTAGTGATTGAGGAAGTCAGAAGTTCCGAAAGCCCCTAGAATGCTAGCATCTAAATTTTCTTTTAGAAATATTCACTTTTGTGATATAAAAGGGGCTCAAACTTATTCTTTGCGTTCAATATTATTATAGCACTTTACTCAAAATCTACTTTTATGCTACCCAACTGTTCTTTGCAAAGGTAAGCATTAGAAAGATTGTAAACTACTGTAATAGTTTTATCAGATGTTTAGAAATGTACAAAAAAAAATTTTCATCTTCATAACTAAGGCTGATACTTGTCATATGGCAGGAAAACTCTGACAACTATTTAACCATTTTTCTTGATTTCTTTTACATTTCTTTGATATGATATCTTTGCTTTTAATAAATTTATAACCTATGTGACAATCACTATAATAATTTTGATGGTGGAAACCATAACAAATATTTTATATTTAACAATATGCTGCTATTCTTTGTCTGCCAAGTAGATAGTTACTATGCTTAAATTAAGACCTTCCCTTGTACACACACATTACTTTCATTTTCTGGCATAGATAAGCAGCCATTATTTATACTTTGACAAAGTGACATTTCTAAAGGATCTTCAGTGTTACAGGAGACTCTGGAATACAACATTTTAAAGCCCTTAGAATGGCTAGAAAACTAGAAGGTTTTTTTGCCTTTCTTCACTCAACACAAAATTACTTTCTTACCTTATAGCCTATTGTTTAGCAGTCATTTAAAATTACTCAATACTATCATAGAAGGAAATGAATTTTGAGAGTTACAGGAAGAAGGGACTATCTGGAGCTCTATTAGACATTTTGGATTTGTTCAGAAATTAATGTAGAGATTTACAACTTCACCCTTCATTTCACACTTTTAGGCAGAAAAGTCAAACAAAATCAAAATGGAAAAAGCTTGCTATGCTGCCAGTGCAATGCTAAATGTTAAAACTGTAATTCTATACTGGTTTGTGGTATTACTTCCACTTTGGAGCCATGTAGTTCTAATAAATGTGTCAGAGAAGAATGCAACGTTTGAGT
>PVIY010035357.1:0-26450 GCA_004026745.1 Myrmecophaga tridactyla
TAATCTGTCTAAAATAATGCCTTAGAATAGTTTCTAAGATATAAATTAGAGTGACAAGAGGCTTCTACAGTTTTTTTAAGAGACTGAAGTCCTTCTAAATAATTTCTCCAAATAAACTCCTAAGTTATATGAAATATTTAATTCCATTAAATTATTGTTAATTAAATGACTTGACAATTATTATTTCACATTATTCTATAAATGATGCATTTATAATAGTGACAGATGATTAATTTATTGATTAATTGATTTAGAATATAGTTTCTGGGAAGAGTATGATCTGACTCTATAGACAAAAATTTTAGTAGCTGATATTACATGAAAATAGTAAATGAGAAAAGAAAAATATCAGGTTGAGAAATGATAAAAAATTTATATTGTATCAGAGAGACTCTCATTTATTTTTCTTAAATTATCTAATTTATGCCCTCTCTACAAAAGTGTATTACAGCATGTCATTTTTTAATCTCCTTATCTCCTTTCAAAGTGTCCAGTACGGTGCCTTGCTCAGTGTTCAATAAATGCTTGTTGAATTGAATTTCCTTTATCTAAAACCTATGATAATTTCTGAGAATTTTATTTATACAAATATGGACCACTATTTGCTGAACAACTCTTGGCCAAATATCATTTTCATTGAATAAGAGAAAGAGCAATAACAAAAATATCTCACTTGAAAATACCTATACTTTACATTTTCTGTTTTAGACAGCTTTTATAGTTGTATTGTTCAGTTTCAAAATTTAAATTTTGTACTGAAGAATATATAAACTATTTCTCTAATAACACTTTATAAAATTAAATTGTAAAATGGAAGAGTTGTTCTTTAACTGGAAACTGCTCTTTGTTGGGAAATCATGAAACCACATCAGTGACTTAGTTATCATATGGAGATAGAAAGCCCATTTGTAGACATCACATATTCATTTTTTAAGTCATATGATTGAATATTTAAAAACAGTATAAATTAGAAATTAGTTTCACGTAAACCATGTGAACAAAACTTTTACTGTTTTTAATATGAAAACATACAAAAGATTGAATTACTGCCTCTCTATATGGTCAGTAAATCAAACCATGCTTTTGGCTGTCAGTCCATGCTGATGACTTATTATGGTTCTTTATGTGTATCTAAGATGCCTTCAAGAGGACCATGGCATACAGTAGTGATTTAAAAGATGAAAATGAATATACGTTAGTTTTGGATTTTACAACAATGTATTTAGTATTGATAATATTTTGTAAATTGACTTGATGTATCTACATCAGAATTTCTATGACAGTATAAAAAAGTATCTATCATTTTGTGTTAGACTGAATTATGTATTCCAATTTAGACATGGTCTTAATCTACTTTTCTGTGGGTGCAAACTCATTGAAAATAGGATCTCTTGAAGATGGTATTTTTAGTTAAGGAATGGTCAAAATGAATGAGGTTGGCTCGTAATCCAGCTTACTGGAGTCTTTTATAGGAAAAGCCACAGGAGAAGCCAGAAACCAGAAAGCAACAGAACCCAGAAGTAACATGAAGCAAGGATACCAGCCAAGGATACCCAAGGATCAAAATTGGCAGCCAGCACCACATTGTTACAGAGCTCGGGAAGAAAACATGACCATGCTGATGCCCTGATTTTGTACTTCTCATAATACAAAATCATGAGCCAATGTATTCCCATTGTTTAGACCAACTCATCGTATGGTATCTGTGATAGTAGCTCATGAAAATAAGGCACATTTGAATAAACATCTGCATTTTAATTATTTTAATCAATTTCTAGAAAAACAACTAAATTACAATGAGACAAATATTTATTTTTGAATCTAGAAACTATGTTTTCTTTTACAAAATCATTGGAATATAGATATGCTTTCCAATCAAGTGGTGAAACCATGTCCTTTTTATGAGAAGGCCATAAGAATAATGGTATATTTTGCCTTTAGCAAGATGGACAATTCCTTGTTAGTTAACAAAAAAGGAGATTCTATCATAGGTGAGTTTATAAACTCTCAATTCACATTTCCTGATATATGAGAGAATTATTTGATCATTACAAATTAAATGTCTAAGCATTAATAAGATATCTACAGAATAATTGCCATGTACCAGTTTTTTAGTAACATGAAGTGTCATTTCTTTAGTGAAGTGTAAATTATGACATAATATTAGAAAAGTTATTTTCTGGTGAAAAACCTAGACTTTCAGAAGTTACTTAACCAAATGATAATATTTCTAGCAATATGCTGTGCTTAGACTTTTCTTTAAATCTTGGTTTCAATAAGGTGTGGTTTTAAAAAGCACAATAAATATAAATATAATAGGGGACTTCTGGGAAGATGGCAGAATAGGATAAGCTGAGTTCACCCCCTACTCCATGGAACAATTAGGAAAGTGACAGAAAAACAACTGGGATAGCAGTTCCAGGGTGTGAGTGACAGAGAGTATCTTCTACACTCTATAGGGAGGTCTTGGATGAAAAAGTAGAGAAATTAGGACAGAGACAAGAGGGTGATTGTGCTTGCTAGTGACTCTACCTGGAGCACGTGGAGAAACCCAGGAAGGAACATGTTCCTTAGGTGTAGGGTGCTCCTGCACTCCTGCCAGCCTCTGCAGCTAACCTGGGAGATCTTCCCTCTCAGCAACATAGCCAGAAACTCCCACAGGGAATTTGGAAGCCAGCAGACTTGGCTTGCCTGTACACACAGACCTTCCAGCTAGTGGACAGTACTTACTCCTGACCCCTGAGACAGGCTGCTGTTGGTGCCTGGTTTTTGGCAGAGACTGAGGGCCCCTCCTTTTGGGAGGAGGGGAAGACACCGAGTGGAGCTGGTCTGACAACCGGGTGACTAAAGAGACTTGTTGTATCCTGCTACTGCTTTCCTTTCCCCATAGAGGCCTGGAGCCTTCAGGCACGCGTAGAGAGGCACAGTTGAGGATGTGAGCTAAGCTCCACCACCCAGCCACACTTTTCTGAGTTGGCTGAGGGTATGGGAAGTTGAAATACTCTGTCTCACAGCCCAAGGTCATTCCAAGTGGGAGCCTAGCAACTAGCAGACCCATCAGTCCAGAAGTAGATTTTACACTGAGGTGCACACTGCTCACCTCTCCCCCAGACCTGGGATTGGCAGCTTTCAGCATGCACCGAGACCAACAGCCTTGGCTCAAATTGCACAAGGTCTCCATGCTGCTCAGCCAGACGCCACAGAGGGGTGGGCCTGAGGGGAAGAGGTGGTCCACGAGTGCATTCTGCTGTGAAGATGTCGAAAATGCAGTTTGGTAAACTGCCTATCTGCCTTGTTTACAATAGATCTTCAAATACAGTCGCATCTTCTCCATGATGTCTGGGTCTTGGTTTGGAAGGTAATTACTGACAAACCAAGGGCAAAAGGAGACCTTCCCTTTGCAAATCCAAACAAATACAAAATCTTAGGCAAGCAAGGGTAATTAACATTCAAAGTAATCTTACCAAGATAATCAAATACCTTGAAGCCAATAAAAAATCACAAAGCACAAGAAGATTCAGGCAAATATGGCCCAACTGAATGACCAAATTAAAGCCCTGGAGGAGACACAGGATTTGGAACACCTAATCAAAGAGATTCATACAAATCTCCTAAATGAATATAGTGGGTTGGCTAATGACATAAAGGATATCAAGAAAACACTAGATGAGCATGAAGAATTTGACAGAATAAATAGAAAAATAGCAGATCTCACAAAGATGAAAGGTACTATAGACAAATTATAAATATACTAGAGGCACACACACACAAAAAAGAAGACTACAAATCCCAAATAGAATAAATAGAAATAGACAAACTCTAAGACACAGCTAATCAGACTCTCAAATGCTGAAGAAAAGCTGAAAGTCCTGAAAGCAGCTAGAAAAAGAGATTCACCACATACGAGGGGAACCACATAAAGTTAAGCTCAGACTACCAAACAGGCACCAGGGAGGCAAGAAAGCAATGGTATGATATATTTAAGATTCTGAAAGAAAAAGACTCTCAGCCAAGGATGAAATTTCAAGAGAAATTGCTAAATATCTGGAGAGGAAAGAAAATGAGAACATACACATCTGGATTTATGGAATACAGCAAAGGCAGTGCTGAGAGGAAAATTTATTGCCCTAAATGCTTATATTTAAAAAGAAGAAAGAGCAAAAATCTAGGATTTAACTGCTCACCTAGAGGAACTAGAGAAAGAACAACAAACTGTCCTGAAAGCAAATAGAAGAAATGAAATAAAAGCCTAGAGCAGTAATAAATAAATTGGAGAACAAAAAAAAAAAAAAAAAATTAGAAAGAAGCAATAGAGCCAAACTTTGAAATCTTTTCTATAATTTCCTGTTAAAATGTACTTTGAGGGCATGCGAGGGCATTTCAGTAGTGGAATTCTCGCCTGCCATGTGGGAGACCTGAGTTTGATTTCTGACCCATGCGCTTCCCACGCAAACAAACAGAGAAGCAAACAAACAAACAAACAAAACAAACAAAACAAAAATTCAGCAAATGATGCTGCAATAAGGGGATACTCATATGGAAAAAGAATGAAATGTGACCCCACCATATACCATACAAAGAAAAAAAAGTATACTTTGATATTTATTGCTTTTTTGTATATATGCTGTATTTCACAATTTTAAAAATGTTAAAAATATATAAATATAATAACATTTGCTCTCTGTCTAAAAGTGATTATCAATTAAATATTTAAAAACTAGATGGAATTTGAATCATAGAGAGTTTATGTTTGCTCCTCAATATCTCAGAAAAAAATGAAATTAAAAAAAGCAAAAGCAAAAACTAGTGGAACTTTTGCTACTGGCAATGGTAGAAAATAACCAATTAAGACTAACACTCTTTTACTTAGGACAGCTATAAAAATATCTGGCCAAATATTTGTTTTAATCTGCATGAAGGAGATATAAGAAATGATATAGGCCAGCAAGAAATGATGACTAAAGCCTGAGTAAGGGAAGCCCTACATTTAGGGTTCCGAATCCTCTGAGGATTTGATTGCTTCTGCAGGGTAGTAGAAGTCACAGAGGCTCAGTTTTGACATCCTTGCAGACCTAAGAGGACAAAACTGGAGTTGAAGTTCCTTGGAAACAGAGGAACCTGGAGAAATTTTCTCCCATTGCTTGTACTCCCAAAAGACTGCACATTGGAGGAAGAGTAAATTAGAAGTAGACAAGTTATTAAAAAACTGTTTCTCAGCTATAAATCATCTCAATGCTTATAACTATAACAGTTTTCAAAATTTACTATTGTCCCCAAACATATCAAAAAGATAATCATCCCTGGGGAAAAAAATGGAAAAATTGATACCGGAAAATGATATTATCCCAGTCTTAAATTATTTCTCTAAGTGATTCTACAAGTACAATGGTGAGTGCTCAATAAAAATACATCTATACATAAGAATAGAAAACAATCAATGAAAATGTAGCAATATTACATGACAAGCACCATGAATTCTTTTGCTCAATGTGCTCAATAAATAATTCCTGAGACAGCAGGGTTTCAAAGAGAGAAGATATTTATTACTAGGCACATAGTAGGACAGCAGATGGCCTAGTGACCCAACATCTGTCGCCCTGAACTGCAGTAATTCTGATAGTTTTATTAGAGAAAAGATGGGCAGGGTTTAGGGTAATGAGCACAGTGTCCCCAGATGATGTAATTAGAGGTGATCTGATTATTCAGCATGTGTAGACTGATTACATCCTTAGTTAGAGAACATATGCAAGAAAATGGCAGAATGAGGTTTAGATGACTTGTATATTAAAGTCTAAGTTACTGCACATGTCAGGTGGGCCCATTTTGGTTAGATCCAGTTTCAGTTATCAAGATAACTTTGGAGCTGAGGTGGATTAGTTCTGGACTGACCTAAGACCCTTCATTAATGAACATTAGGGGCTGTTTTTAGTGACAACAAGACACTAAATTTGAAAAACTTAATAAATGGGTAAAATTAAGGTTTGTTGAAAGGTTTTTATAATCACAGGGGCGTAAGATAAAGGCTATACAATCATTTTCAGAGATCAAAGCAGCTAGGTTACAATTTAAAGACTTCAGGTATTTTCCTCTGTGTACTCCAGTATACCAGAAAGCAAAAACAAATATCTATATAATGATTTAGTAACCTAATAATCTCTTAAATTCTGATTTCTTGGATACAACACTAGAAATAGAAAAACAGAGGTCCAATTATTAGAGTAATCAGAAGGAGACTTTAAAATGACAATGTATATTACATCCTAGGAGATGAAATGTGAGATTTAAAAACTTGCAGAAAAATAGAAACATAAAAATAAGTGGAAATTTATACTTCTAAAATTATAGTAATGTGATGAAGGAATCAATGGATGGATTGAAAAATAGATTAGTCATGACCGAATAAAAAATAAATGAAATAGAGATATGTCACAAAAATTACCTAGAATGAAGAACAAAGACAAAAAGAAGGATGTAAACACAAAGTATAAGATGGAGTTTCAAGGAAAGAGACTGAAAATAGAGCAAAGGCAATAAATGCAGACAGAACAGCTGAAAATTCTCAAAAACAGGTTTTAAGAAAAAACAATGCCACATATTCAACAGGACAGAAAAATCTTAAGAATAAATAGAAAGAAATGTACACCTATATATATATCAGAGTAAAACCATTAAAATCCAAAGACAAAAAAATTTGAGAAGAGCAACAGAGAGAAAAATATATTACCTTCAAAGGAACAACCACAAAATGGATGAAATTCCCCCAAAGGAAGATCCTTAGACAACATGTTGAGTACAAGTACTTTATTGGGATGGTAATGGAGGAAACATAAATAGAGGATCAGGAAGTGAGCAGGGAAAGGAACGAAGGTGTTACAAGGTGTGTTAACTGAGCTACTAAAGAACCACTCAGCTGGAGATATCTAGGAATGATAGTCCTTAGAAGCTTGTATGTTTGTTCATCAATTGCCGTCAATCATTGGGATGGGATTTAGGGCTAGTAGTAGACTTTTAACTTCCTGGCACTACTTGACTGCATCATATGAGAGTTAAATTATACTTCTGTATCTAGGAAAATTCTTCCAGCATAGACTTGCAAGTTCTTACAGTAATAAATTGTTGGGGTATATAGAAATGAACAGGGCTTATATATTTGGAGCACTGAGAATGTCAGCTATGCTTTTCAAAAGAAAAGAGCAAATTTGAAAAAAAATGAGATGGTGTTATTCACATGCTGAGAGAAAATAATCTGAAATTCTCTATAATCAGTGAAGGAATAACCTACAAGAATCTGAAATAAGCATATTTCAAAAACATTAGCCTGAAATAATTCATTATCAAGGTACTCTAAAGAAATATTAAAGACCATTACTCCAGAGTAAGGAAAATTATTCTAACTTTCCATGGAAAGTTAGAGATTGAAAAAAGGAAAAAATAATAGTTAAAATTTTAAATAAGTGAGCATATCTAATTGAATATTGAATTGCCTATATAAAATGATAAAAATGGTTAAAAGGAACAAAAGACACATAGGTTAGGAGAGATTAACTGGAGTTGAAATTATTGTTCTAAAAATATTCCTTATCAAGGAAAAGAAAGATTAAAATTAGACTTCAACAGTTTAAATTTTATGCTATAATCTCTAGTATAACACTTAAAGCATAGTTAAAGAGTATAATTACAATGTTAAAATGCAAAATACTCAATAATGAAGAGTTAATTTCTACAGAGAAGGCAAGAAAAGAGAGAATAATAAGAGTATGGCAATAGAAGCATGTAACCATATAACCACCTAGGAAAACTCTGTTTCTATGTAGATCATAACTGCTAACTATAAGGCTTTAATTGTAAATGTTATTCTAGTTCGTTTAGTCTCCTTACTTATTATTATTTTTTTTAATTGATACAAATTCAAGGCAGTGGGTGGGTTCCCAAATGACCAATTCTTGACACTGGGGTTTCAAAAAAAAATGTTTATTGCTAGCTGTGAGGCAGGAGATCACATGGCCTATTGGCCTAAAAATCTGTTTCCCTGAACTGCAGTCACTCTGATAGTTTTGTAGAATCAAAAGATGGGCAGGTTTTAGCACAGTGAGTACAATGGCCCCAGATGATGTAATTAGCAATGATCTAACTACAGAAAATGTGCAGATTGATTATATGCTTAGTTACAGAATGTATGTAAGAAAATGATGGCCTTAATAATATGAGGGTTGTGATTTTTAGTACTATAATGAGGTATAGGTCACTTATCATTTAAAGTTTAAGCTACTGTGAGTGTCAGACAGGCCAATTTTGGTTGGATTCAGCTCCATTTATCAAGATAGCTCCATCAATAAATATTAGGACCTGTCTTTAGTGATCATAAGACTCTAAAGTTGAAAAGTAGGATAAAATTGGTACAAGTGAGAGTCAGTCACAAGGTTTTTACAATCACAAAATGAAGGCTAAACAGTTATACAATCATTCTCAGAGATCAAAGCAGCTGGATTACAGTTCAGTAATTTCAGTTATTTCCCTCTGTCTATTTACTTTCAAAAGTAAAAAGGAATATATATATATAATGATTCAGTAATCATAATCATTTATTTTTCTAATTTTTATTGATATATATATTATATATTCACATACCGTGTAATCATTCAAAGTATACAATCAATGATTCACAATATCATCATATAGCTGTGCCTTTTTTCATCATAATTAACTTTTATTTTCTTTTTTTGTGAAAAGTAAAATATATAGAAAAAAGCAACAAATTCCAATGCACAACACAACAATTAGCTGTGGAGCAGATTTCAGTGATTGGTATGGGTTGCAATTCCACAATTTTAGGTTTTTACTTCCAGCTACTCTAAGATACTGGAGACTAAAAAAATATATCATTATAATGATTCAGCAATCATACTCAACTGTGAAACCCTACCTACTCAGTGATTGGTATGGGTTGCAATTCCACAATTTTAGGTTTTTACTTCCAGCTACTCTAAGATACTGGAGACTAAAAAAATATATCATTATAATGATTCAGCAATCATACTCAACTGTGAAACCCTACCTACTCTACCATCAACTTTGATCTTTCTCCCACTCTTTTAGGGGTACTTGGGCTATACTCGTTCTAAGTTTTTCATGTTGGAAGGGGCTGTCAATATTATGGAATAGTAGGATGGAACTAATTGGTATTCTGGGGAGGCTGGCCCCTCTGCATTTCAGTACTTAACTGGTCCAGGGACTTTTATGGAGATTGTAGGTTTCTGGAAAGTTACCCTAGTGCATGGAATCTTTGTAGAATATTATATAACACCTAGGTGTTCTTTTGGATTGGCAAAAATGGTTTTGGTTGGAGTTTGGCAAGCTGTGATTGGTTGCAATGTCAAACTGAAGCTTGCATAAGAGCGACCTCCACAGTGGCCCTTTAACTCTATTTAAATTCTCTCAGCCACTGATAGCTTATTTGTTACTCTTCTTTCCCCCCTTTTGGTCAGGATGTTGTTGTTGATCCCACGGTGCCAGGGCTAGGATCATCCCTGGGAATCATCTCCCATGCCACCAAGAAGATTTTCATCCCTGGATGTCTTGTCCCATGTAGGGGGGGAGAGCAAAGATTTCACTTGCAAAGTTGGACTTAGAAAAAGAGAGAGAGAGAGAGAGAGAGAGAGAGAGAGAGGCCACATCTGAGCAACAAAAGAGGTCCTCTGGAAGTAACTCTTAGGCATACCTATAGGTTGGCTAACCTTATCTGCTACATACATAAGCTTCAAGAACAAGCCTCAAGATCAAGGACTTGCCCTATTGATTTGGGTTTACCTAATGTTTGACACAGTATCAGGAATTTCCCTGCTGGTAAAGTTTAACAGTTCTGTATTTTTTCTGTAATCCCTCAAAGGACTTTGCCAATATTTTGATTATCTGCTTAGCCTACTTTGAGATGTATCTGGGCATTACATTAAGTTATACAGGACTAAAGGCCCACATTTTTATTCTGGGCTCTCTGTATTTGGATTGCCTAAATTATCTATCCAGACAGGTTGCATTAGATTTTGTGCTACAGAAGATTTAGGTTCTGGACAAAATAAGTTTCTTCTTTTGGTGTCAAAGAGTAGATAAAGTTCTAAAATGTGGACAGTATTTTTCTTACCCCTGTATTCTGAATTACCTTAATCCTGACCTGATTGTCTTTATCCTAATCTCTAAATAACATTTTACACATAGAAAACAGCCTCTGAAAATCCAGAAATAACAATTACTGCTCTGGACTAAATGTGACTGTTAAAAGAATTTACAATCTAGGCCCTGGTTTTATGAGTATTTTCTAAATTAGACCATATAGAAATTTTTTTGTTTCTGGCTTATTTTACCTTAAAAATGTCCCACAGGCTCATTCACAACATTGCATGCCTCACAACTTTGTTCCTTTTTGTAGTAGCACAATATTTGATCATAAATATACACCATCATTTGCCAATCTACTAATCAGTCAATGCATCCTTCAGCCACCTTCATTCATTAGGCATCATGTATAATGTCCAAAGTCAACAATCTATCAACCCTCCCAGGTTTATATAATTTCATTGTTCCCAAGATAGAAATAACCAATGAACATACTCTCACAATACAGAAAATCCAAACCTCCCCTTAACTCTTGTCCCTTCCCTCATTATTTACCTCTGGTGTTGCTGAGGTACTGTTGATGTTTTCCTGCTAAATACAGCCCATAGCATGCAATAGCAGTTTTCTCCCTGTACCAGAAACTTACACACTATTTGTAGTAGTTCATGCGATAACTTATTTGTATCTGTAGCATTAATTGGTGGGCCACATGAGTCTATATAACCCTTTTCAATCAGGTTCACCTTCAATATAGTAATATTACTAATAGACCCATGGTGAACCACCTTCACTTCTATCTATTCCCTTACATTTAAGTTTAACCTCATTAGCTAACCATTCACCCATCTCTAGCTTCCATGTATCTCTAGATCCCCTATATTCCCTATAATAAACCTCTGATTTACTTTTACCATGGTCATAAAAGTGGAATCACACACTGTCTATCATTTTGTGCCTGGCTTATTTCACTCTCCATTATATCCTCAAGGCTCATCCATCTTGTCATGTGCTTCAGGATGCCATTTCATCTTATTGCTGCATAATATTCCATTGTATGTATATGGCACATTTTGTTAATCCACTCATCTGTTGATGGGCACTTGGATTATTTCCATCTTTTGACAATTGTGAATAATGCTGCTGTGAACATTGGTGTGCAAATGTCTGTTTGTGTCTCTGCCTTCAGGTATTCTTGGTATATACCAAATAGTGGTATTGCCAGGCCAGGTCATAGGGCAACTCAATATTTAGTTGTTTGAAGAATTGCTAGACTATCTTCCATAGTGGCTGCAACATTATATATTCCCATGAGCAGTGCATAATGTCTCAATTTCTCCACCTCCTCTCCAAAATTTGTAATTTCCTGTTTGTTTAATAGCAGCTATTCTTATAGGTGTGAAGTGGTATCTCATTGTAGTCTTGATCAGCATTTCCCCTATAGTTAATAAAAATGAGCATCTCTTCATGTGCTTTTTCGCCATCTGTATCTGCTCCTCAATAAATGCCTATTCATATATTTTGCCCATTTTTTGAGTTATTTGTTCTTTCGTTGTTGAGTTGTATGGTCTCTTCATGTATACAGGATATCAAACATGTGTCCAATGTGTGATTTCCAAATATTTTCTCCCATTGAGTTGGCTACCTCTTCACCTCTTTGAAAAAGTCTTTTGAGGCACAAAAGCATTTGATTGTGAGGAATTCCCATTTATTGATTTTTCCTTTTGTTGCTTGTGCTTTGGGCATAAAGTTTAGGATGGTACTTCCTATTACAAGGTCTTGAATATGTTTCCCTACATTTTCTTCTAGGTGTTTTATGGTAATGGATGTTTGATATTTAGATGTTTGATCCACTTTGAATTAATTTTAGTATAGGGTGTAAGGTAAGGGTCCTTTTCATTCTTTTGGCTATTGATATCCATTCTGTTGCTTCTACGGATTGGAGCTAGAAGGATATTAAGGAATGACAAGAAAGAGACAGACGGTATCAGGGGGTCTGAAGATCAGCAATAACAGACACCAGACAACTTTATTCTTAGCCAAATCCTGCTTATATACTACAGGGTGACAAAAGGCATGCATGCATTTCCTGAGAGAACAGAGTGCTTATCTTTCAGTGCTCTCTTCCTTCATAGTTAACATAACCATTTGGGGTAAACATTCTCTTCCTCCCAGACTATTCTACTTAAAGTAGATAACAATCTCCACAGTTTACTGCCGCCACTACCCTGACACCAGCTGCTCCCAACAATTTCCTCAGGTCTTGTTTTAACCCTTGCTCCTACACAGTTCTCCCAGGCCTATTTATTGAAAAGACTTTTGTACCAGTTCAGTGGATTTAAGGGCCTTGTTGAAGATCAATTTACCATAGATTTGGTGGTTTATTTCTGCATTTTCAATTTGATTGCATTGCTCAATCTTTGTGCCAGTACCATGCTGTTTTGACCACTCTGGCTTTGTAATAAGTTTTAAAATCAGTTTGTGTTCATCTTCCCACTTCATTCTTCTTTTTTTTAGGATGCTTTCATCTATTTGAGGTCTCTGTCCCTTACAGTTGAATTTGGAAACTAGATTTTCCAAGTTTTCAAAGTAGGCTGTTGGAATTTTGATTGGTAGTGCATTGCATCTGTAGATCAATTTGGGTAGAATTGACATCTGGATTACATTTAACCCTCCTATCCATGAGCAGGGAATGCCTTTCCACCTATTTAGATCTTCTTTGATTTTTTTTAGCAATGTTATATAGTTTTCTGCATACAAATCCTTTACATCCATAGTTAAGTTCATTCCTAGACACTTGATTCTTTTTTTTTTGTATTTGGGGGGGGCATGATCTGGGAATTGGACCCAGGTCTCCCATATGGAAGGTGAGCATTCTACCACTGAACCACCCATGCACCCAATTAGTTGCTATTTTGAAAGGGGTTTTTGCTTAATTGACTCCTCAGTTAGGTCATTGCTTGTGTATAGAAACATTACTTATTATTATTATTTTTTTTTAAATTTGCATATGGGCAGGAGGCACCAGGGATCGAACTCCGGACCTCCAGCACGGCAGGTCGGAGCTCTGCCCGCTGAGCCACGGCAGCCGCCCGACATTACTTATTTTTGAACATTAATTTTTATATCCTACCACCTTACTGAATTTGTTTATTAGCTGAAGTAAATTTGGTATAGATTTTTCAGGAATTTCCAAATATAATAATGTGTCATCTGCAAATAATGAAGGTTTTACTTCTTCCTTTTCAATTTGGATGGCTTTTATTTCTTTTTCTTGCCTGATTGCTCTAGCTAGAACTTCTAGTATAATGTTGAATAATAGTTGTGCCAGAGGACATCCTTGTTTCATTCTCCATATCAGGGGGAAAGCTTTGAGTTTCTCATCATTGAGTATGTTTCTGGCTACGGGTGTTTCATATATGTTTTTTATCATATTGAGGAAATTATCTTGGATTTCTACTTTTTGAAGTGTTTTTATCAGAAAAGGATGTTGAATTTTGTCAAATCCTTTTTCAGCATCAATCAATATGATCATGTGATTTTTTCCCTTTTGATTTGTTAATGTGCTGTATTATATTAACGGATTTTCTTGTGTTGACCATCCTTGCATTCTTGGTATTAAACCCCACTTGGTCATGGTGTATAACTCTTTTAATGGGTTGTTGGAGTCAATTCCTAGTATTTTGTGGAGAAGTTGTTTATCTCTGTTTATTAGTGTGATCGGCCTGTAGTTTCCTTTCTTATATCACCTTTACCTGGTTTTGGTATTAAACTGATGCTAGCTTCATAAAATGAGTTGTGGGGTGTTCCTTTTTCCTAAAGTTTTTGGAAAAGTTTGAACAGGATTGGTTTTAGTTATTTTTGGAAGTTTCATAAAATTCCCCTGTGAAGCCATCTGGCCCAGGGTTTTTCTTTACAGGAAGGTTTTTGATGACTGATTGAATTTCTTTACTTGTCATTCATTCTTTGAGATCTTCTATTTCTTCTGGAGTTAGTGTAGCTTGGTTATGTGTTTCCAGGAATTTGTATACTTCATCTAAGTTACCTAGTTTGTTGGCATATAGTTGTTCATAGTGTCCCCTTATAATTTTTTCTATTTCTTCAGGTTCTGTGGTAATGACCCCACTCTCAGTTCTGATTTTGTATATTTGTATCCTCTATCTTTTTTATTTTGTCAGCCTTGCTAGTGGTCCATTGATTTTATTAATTTTTTCAAAGAACCGACTTTTAATTTTATTATTTCTACTGTTCTTTTATTCTCCCATTCATTTAACTCTATCTTTATTCATCTTCTTCTATTTGCTTAGGGGTTAGTTTGCAGTTCTTTCTCTAGTTCCTTCAGGTGAGAAGTTAAGTCCTCGATTTTTTATCTTTCTTGCTTTTAAATATAGGCATTTAGGGAAATAAATTTCTTAGCACAGCCTTTGCCACATCTCTTCACTTCTGATATGTTGTATTCTCATTTTCATTCATCTCTAGATAGCTACTAATTTCTCTAGTGATTTTTTTTGACCCACTGTTTGTTGAAGAGTGTGTTTTTCAGTTCATATATTTGTGAAAGTTCTCACTCTTTGGTAATTATTGATTTCCAGCTTCATTCTGTTGTGATCAGAGAAATTACTTTGAATAATTTCAATGTTTTAAATTTATAAGGATGTGTTTTGTACTCCAGCATATGATCTATCCTGAAGAATGTTCCATGCACAATAGAGAAGAATGTATATCTTGGTGTATGGGGAGTAATGACCTATATATGTCTGTGAGGTTGTTCTAGTTTGCTAGCTGCCAGAATGCAACACATCAGAGACAGATTGGCTTTTAATAAAAGGGGATTTATTTTGTTAGTTCTTCAGAGGAAAGGCAGCTAACTTTCCACCGAGGTTCTTTCTTACATGGGAAGGCATAGGATGGTCTCTGCTGGCCTTCTCTCCAGGCCTCTGGGTTCCAACAACTTTCCCCAGGGTAACTTCTTTCTGCATCTCCAAAAGCCTGGGCTGAGCTGTGAGTGCTGAGATGAGGTATGCTGAGCTGCTTGGGCTGTGCTACCTTGCGATCTCTCATTTAAGCACCAGCCAATTAAGTCAAACATCATTCATTGCAGCAGGCATGCCTCTTAGCTGACTGGAGATGTAATGGGCAACAGATGAGGGTTCACATACTATTGGCTCATGTCCACAGCAACAGAACTAGGCATGTTCACCTGGCCAAGTTGACAACTGAATCTAACTAGCAAAGAGGTCTAATTCATTTATCACTTTAAGTTCTCTGTTTCCTTCTTGATCATCTGTAGCATTGTTCTGTCTATAGAAGAGAGTGGTGTATTGAAGTCTTCTATGATTATTATTGAAACATTTATCATATCTTCAGTTTTGCCAATGTTTGTCTCATATACTTTGGAACTACTTGATTGTGAGCATAAAAAACATTTATGATTGTTATTTCTTCTTGATGAGTTGTCTCATTTATTAATATATAGTGTCTTTTTTGTCTCTTAAGATGTCTTTACATTTAAAGACAATTTTGTCTGATATTGGTATAACTACTCATGCTTTCTTTTGGTTATCACTTGTGTGGAACATCTTTTTCCATCCTATCTTTCTCTTTTTAACCTTCAAATTACTCTTATTTGTACTCTTCAATTCTGTGCTCTTTTCCAGACCTCTCTCTCTTGTCTTTTCTTCAGCCAGTAGAACTCCCTTTACTATTTCTTGCAGGGCTGGTCTCTTATGAAATTTCCTCAGCATTTGTTTTCTGTGAAATTTTTAATCTCTCCTCCACTTTTTAAGGAGAATTTGGTTGGGTACAGAATTCTTGGCTGGAAGTCTTTTTCTTTCAGGATCGTAAATATATACCTGCCTTCTTGCCTCCACAATGCCAGTTGAGTTGTCAGAACTCAAGCTTATGTGGTTTTCCCTGTGTGCAGTAGCTAGTTTTTCTCTTGCTGCTTTCAGAATTTTCTGTTTTTCTTGAACTTTTGACAAACTGATTAGTATGTGTCTTGGGGTAGGCCTATTTGGTTTTATTCTATTTGGAGTTTGTTGGGCTTCTTTGATTTGCCTATTTATGTCTTTTATAAGGGCTAGGAAGTTTTCCTCTATTATATCCTCAACTAATCTTCCTAGCTCTTTTCTCTTCTTTGCTCCTTCTGGGATGTCAATAATTCTTACATTTGTGTACTTTGTTTTGTCCATCATTTCCCTGAGATTCAATTCAAATTTCCCCATCTTTTTGCCATTTACACTTTTGGAGGAAGGAAAGAAGGAAATATTTTTAGTGGTAAAATTACTCAAAAATTAAATCAAGGAAATGAAAACCATCAAAGCAGAAAGATAATGAGTTCTGGAGTACAAGGAAGCTTAGTGATAGGTAGAAGCTTGAAGAGGTCTTCCTGGAGTGCTGACTAGACTTTATTTTGACCTGAAACACTGCTATTTGAGAACTTGATTTATGACAAATCATCTTTATTAACTTTTCTTTATATGCCCTATTTCACAATGAAAAAAAAATAAATGTTTAAGGATAAAACAATTGGGATCCATTTTCTTCACCTCAAAGATGAGAAGCCAGGTAGAAGAAAATCAATTTTTTGCCCATCTGCTGTGGGAACATTTGGAGAAGGGACACCTCCTAAGATTATGTATACTGATACATTATGCTTATATGATAGTATAAATATATTCAAAAATGATAAAATTTGGAGTTTAATTTTGGCCAGTATATTCACTTTTGCAGTGTCTATAGAAAGAAGGAGGAGAGATCATAGAACCCTTAAAAAATGGTATCTTATTTTAGTAATTTCATTAATATAAGGTATATTCTCTTACGTAAGAATAAGAGGGATGTTCTTTAGTCACTAGTACATGCCATTAGCTGCTTAGTGGATCTTTCAAACTTGTGTGTCCTATCCATGTGATGGAAGGCTATACAGTAGGGCTCTCTCTAAGAAATGTGTCTTGGTTCTTTTTAAAAATTTTGTGATATACCTTTTCACCATTGAGCACCTGTTTATCCAGAGTCCTTTCTCTGTAGTGTCTGAAATATTATACATTTATATAACCCTTGATTTCAGCAATACTCATCTCATTACAACCCACTCATGCAGATTAAAACCACTGTTCAATGTCATCCTATCATAGAAGATTTCTCTCAACTAATTACTCGAACAGCACCTCCAATCACTCCTTATTCCTTTTACAGTGTTTCATGTTTTTCTCATTGCACTTAACGCTACCAGATATATAATAGTTTATTCCTAACCTCCTCCCAGTTTAATACAAACTTCATGAGACTAGAGACTTTGCTACAGGCTAATCTCTGTATTCACAGTGCCAGGAGTATGGTAAACTCAAGAAATATTTGCTGGGTCAATCCAATTTGAGAATAGAGCCCTCTTAATTCCAGGGAAATAATTAAATTAAATATCTTAAATCACAGGGAATGATATTAGGCTAATGTGTTCTTGAAACTGAGAAATTATATTTAAGGGATGATTTTGATTACTGAATCATTATATAGATATTCTTTTTTGCTTTCTGGTATATTGGAGTAGACAGAGGGAAATACCTGTAATCTCTAAATTGTAATCTAGCTGCATTGACCTCTGATAGTGATTGTATAGACTTTATCTTGTGCCTCTGTGATTGTAAAAACTTTGTGATTAACCTTAATTTATAACTATTTATCCAATTTTTCAACTTTAAAGTCTTATAATCACAAAGCTAGCCCCTGATGTTTATTAATGGAGAGGCTTGGGTCAGTCTAGAACTAATCCATCTCAAATCCTAAGTTATCTTGATAATCAAAACTGGATCTCACCTAAATGGGCCCACCTGACATGCACAGTAGCTTAGACTTCAACCTACAAATCACCTATACCTGATTATAATACTCTGCCATTTTCTTACGTATGTTCTGTAACTAAGCATGTAATCAATCTGCACATACTCAATAATTAGATCACCTCTAACTACATCATCTGCGGCCATTGTGCTCATCATCCTAAACCCTGCCCATCTTTTTTTCTAATAAAAATATTAGAATTACTGCAGTTTGGGAAGACATATTTTGGGCCACTAGGACATCTGCTTTCCTATTATGAGCCTAGTAATAAACAGTTGCTCTTTTTGAAACCCCAGTGTCTCAGGAATTGATTATTGAGTATGTTGGGCAAAAGAATACATGGCCTTTGTTTGGTAATATTATCCCTATTGTCATTTACATTTCCAATGTTTTTTCCAAGAGTTGTTTTCTTAGCTTATCATGCAGGGAAAGCTAAGAAGGACAATTAGCATCCCTCAAAATATGTATAGTCATATGTTTTATCGTCATATACTTGGGACCTATCATAATATTTACTATACTGAATCTAGTTATCCATACAACTGCCAAAGACACAATTGCTATGCTGAGAATAAGATTTATTAAGTTTGGGGGCCTCAGAGTTGATAGCAAGATATCTAAAATGCCTTGGGCATAGACAAAATGTATTGTGATTTTTTTATTTCATTGGAAAAAGCTTTTGAAATAGGAAAAGTGATAAATTATGATATGAAAGTTATTAATTGAATAACAGAAACTAGGGGGAATGTAGACTCAAATCCATAATTTTAGAAGTATTTATTAAAATCAGTTCCAGTGGAGGTAAATCTAAATCATCTTAGAAACACTTCACTTTAAAGCAGAAATTTGCATCATTGTCCACCTTTTTATTGACTTTAGTGTCCTATTTGGTGTTGTGAAGATGTTCCCACTATATACATTTGGTAAATGAGCACATTCTCAGATAATAAGCTTTATTTTTCTTCTAGGAAATTTATTTTCAAAATCCTATTTGGACAAAGAAGAAATCAGAGCTAAGAAATCATCTTTTAATAATGACTCTGAATACAAGGGGAAAGAAGGCCCAATGTAAATTACTTTTAATGAAAGGGAAGGAAAAGTAGATATTGAGGAAGAGAAGGGGCAGTAAATTTTTAGCACAAGACAGGAGGCATCTACTGTGCTTTGCACATTATGTCCATTAATTTATTGACAACTCACTGTAATTTTATAAGGTAGATAGCACTATAGTCTACAATTTAAAATAGGAATATCTAGAAATATTAAAATCTCATATCCTAAAACTCACAATTAGGAGATCAGAGATGGTTTACACTTTATTAGACTGGCTCCAAAGAACTTGCTCTTAACATAAGTAAAAATGTTAAACAATGTATTCTTAAGAAAGTTTACAATATTGATTTCTTATAGCCTAATAGAAATATGAATTTTTAAAAGATGTTTGGCCAGATGAAGGTAAAGCAAACTTAATATTTATATTCCTTTTAAATTCCTTGTTCTTATAATTGTATTTTATCATGCTTTGGTTTAGAATTTTTGTCCATTAATCAAACACTATTTGGTTCATGAACATATTTTCTCTTGCTTAAAATAACCAAGAGTCAAGTACCCAACATTAATAATGAGCAAAAAAAAAGTAACCTTGAATTTGTTTTAGAATAGGTCAGTTTGTTTTTTGCCCACCTTTTCATTTTGTCAAATGTGCAGGCTAGGGCCAAATAATTAAATAATTTTAAATCCAGAATTGCTTTAGATGTCACTGACAGGACTCTGCATACACAAAATAAGTGTTATTTCACTCTTATAGGCCTAATTTCTCTTCTTAACCATTTCTCAAACACAGAAAAGAAAAAAAGTAAGGCAATAGGTAAATAATTAAATCTGGCTAATTAAGAGAAATGATTACTGAAGTTTAAATTCTTGGATTTGTATGTACAGAGAGAGAACTCATGGTGTTATATAGAAAGACCTGGCTTTGGAAAGAGGACACCTTGGAATTCACATCCGAGGGTCCTCAGCAACTCTGTGACCTTGGGCAAATCCATTACATTTTGAGTGTCTGTCTTTTCATTTGTAAAAGGAGGACAATATTGCATCCATAACTATTTCACAAGATTGTTGCAAAGATAAAATCAGATAAAATTATAAACTAAATTTATTGATAGTAAAGCATGACATGCATCTGTTATTTTTATTCCTATCAGCTACTGTTCTTATAAATACCATGCAACTACAATGAGTTAGGAAATAAGAATTTATTCACTCACAGTTTTGAGGCTGAGAAAGTATCCAAATCAGGGCATCACCAAGCCAATGCTTTCTTCCTGAAGACCTGCTGCCAAGGATCCTTTGCTCCTCTGTCATACTGCAAGGTACGTGTTTATATCTGCTGGTCTCTGACTTCTGTTTCGAGTTTCATTGATTTCAGCTCCTGCTTCCATGGATCTCTCTCTTTTTTGCTCTCTCTCTCTCTCAATTTCATTCTCTTATAAAGGGCTCCCATAATAGGATTAATACACATGCTGACTGAGGTGGTTTCACACTGTAATTGAAGTTGTCTCTTCAAAAGGGCCTACTTACAATGGGTCTACAACCATAGAAAAGGATTAAATTTAAGAACATGTTTTTCTGGGGTACAAACAACTTCAAACTGCCACAGGTACCTAGTGTCCAAGGAAGCCAATCAGAATGACATTTAAACTCCTTTATGTACATTATAAAAAGAAACTTTAAGAAGCCTTTGTAATTTTTTTTAAATTATTGAATAAATAGCTAGTCCCAAAGCCAAGTGGTCTTTAAGTCAATCAGGAGGGGCTATTAGACATTGTCTTATTATCAGAAACCCATTTAAGGGAAGTCTAAGCCTCAAAGAGTCCTCAGAGAGGAGTTGTGCTGTTCAGTTAATGATATAGTGGAGAGAATGTGCCTGGGAAATTCCGTGCTTACAGTTACTAGGAGAAATAGAAATAACAACAGTTTTCCAAGAAATGGTTGAGTGGAAGAAAATGTAGTCCAATCTATAAAAAAGCTCTTTGCTGAGAGAAAGAAATTGAGATTTAGTGTACGCCAGCCATCCTTTGTGAGTTGGAGCCCATAGCCCGTTAAGGATTGGGGTAAACTTATTTGAGTTTAGAGTCTCCCTTCAAATTCTGCTGACTTCTTTCAATTTCCCTCTCTCAATTCCTTTTCTCTCCTCCAGAGCAAAGAAGTAATGACCCTTTTCTTCACCTCTTTATTTATTTTGTTCACAAAATGGACTTTCATACCAAAGTTTCATTTACATGTAATCTTGTACAGTTTAAGAGTCAAGGGTTAGGACAAAGTTTTACTAAACACCCAAACTTTTGGTTTATGATGCAGTCTCAAGATCTTCTTTCCTTCTTCTGACTGCACAGGAATGAGTAATATACTTTCCTCACCCCCAGCTTCCTGTCTTGTCTAAGGCAGATGAATCCACATGCAGATCAGCTTCTCACCCAAGCATGCTTAGTTTGAAAAATTTTCAGCAAAACTGTATCAGATTCCATTTCACTAACAGGAATTCCTTATTGCTGAGAAAATGACATTTTATCCAGCTCATTGTTTTATTTTCCTTTAATCTTTTCCTTAATTTCAATGTGGTTTCCTTATGAGTACATGTCTATATACATTTAATGAGAATGAGTGGAGATATAATTCATTAGAATAATTTTGATTCTCTGCTTAAACATGCTTAAAGTCTAATTTTCCTCTTCATGCTACCCTAATTAATTATCATTCGATTTAACTTCCAGACAATCCAGAAGGACTATCATTCCATACATCAACTAGGACCAGGGGTCTACATGTCTCATTTAATTCTGAATAAAGTATATCTCATTTTATTAATGAAAACAGGATTCAACCATTTTGAAAAGATCATACTGTTATTAAATGGAAGAACTTGGATTATAAGCACAGTCTGTCTGACTACAAGATGAATGTTCTTTCCAACTCATCATGTTGTCTTGGAAAATCCAAAGTCTTTTAAGGGGTTGACATATAGTCCAAAATTCTTTTTTTTTTTTTAGCAGAAATGAAAGTGAAGTAAAGTGAAGCACAATAAACAGATTAATTCAAGTGCTTATTAAACATAAAATAGATTGATAATTGACATTTAATGTTTTGGTTCTGTTAACTTATGCTAAATTATTTTAAGGCACAAAAAATATTCCAAATCCAATTTTATTTTTCAAGAAAGTTAAATCTGTTTATACATTTCTACAATGCTAATATTAATCTAAAGGAACATGTGAGAGGTGCTCAAACTTGAATTGATGACTCATCTTTCTTTACTATCAAAAATTCAAGAAAATTTGATCATGACCTATCTCTGTTTAACTCCATTCACCAGCAAGAGTCTAAGCCCCCAAGAAATTTCTCATCACTAGAATTCAACTCATCCCCATGTGGCTTCCTACATTCCCTAAATTGATGCACACCTTCATCCTGCCCCTCCTATTCCCTTTGTAACACAATCTGTGATCAGCGACTCACCTCCCATATTCAATCTCTTCTCAGAACTCTCCCTATAATAGCCTTATTTTGCTGACAATGTAGAAGCCAGTGCAGCCTTCAGAATGGAAAGTTATTGTTCTTTTAACACTCCTTTCACATTTTAAGGCCTGAAGATTGTATATTTTCTTGTACCTCATTTCTTTTATCAAAGTCCTGGTCATATTGCAATATCCAAAAATTCTTTCAATATGATGCCATTAGGTTTTAGTAGCTCTCTTGGTGCTGACATCTATTATCCTTTCTCACACCTTTCCATTTTATGATTCCCTTCATTCGTTCACAGAGTTCATCAACTTCCTCTGCATCATTATTTTTGTCATCATCCTTGATGCAGACAAATTTTACATTGGTAGTCATTCAGTTCCCTGGCCTTGTAGAGCTCTGGCATCTGCACTTGCGGTAATCTATTTATCCAACTTCAGTCACCTTTATGTCACGTTCATTCTCAACAACTACACCAACTGTGACATCCACACTCTTTCACTGAATAAATAAATATGGGTTTATTTCAAATATCGATGATGATAGATGATTGCATTGTTTCCACATTGTTCACAAGGTGAATGATATACCAGTTAGTATTTTTATTCTTGTCTCCTATTCACCTGTAGGAAAGTTTCTGAGTGTAGATTACTAGAAATGAAATTGCTCCATTCTATAACATTCACATTCTCAAACCTTTTATTAGGTAGAGCCAAATTACTCTCCAAGTGTTTTTTTTTTTTTTTTTTTTTTTTAGTAAATTTTAACACCCAGCAGCAATGTAAATGAGTTTTATTTTCCACACATTTTCTACAGTAGTAGCTAAAGAAATACATTGTCAGATTTTAAATGTTTCAAACCTGACAGGTGTGAAAAGCTGTCTCTAGTTATAATTTGAATTTTTCTTATTAGTGATGTTGAGCATCTTTCATATGTTCATTAGCTATTCAGCTTTCTCTTCTATGAACTGTCTGTGATAGCTTTTGAAAATTTATAATGTTAATGCTGTAAATGAATACTACTGATTCTTAGTGGAGATCTAGAAGTATAGCTTAGCAATTTTACTGGAATCTAATATTATATCTGTAAATACCATAGGGATTTTCTAATATAGGCAAATAATTTGTATAATTTGCTTATAATGACAGTTTATGTCTTATTTTGTAATTTCTAAGTCTTTTATTTTTCCTTTATTTCCTTGGATATGACTTCCAGTAAAATATTGAATAGAATATTCTTAGCTTTTACCAACTTTAGAGGAAATCTTTTTAATTGTTACCACTAAGTATGGATTTTTCATTAGATATTTTTGTTGATATCACTTATCAGATCAAGTAAATCTTTTATTCCAAGTTTGCTGAGAGTTTTTATAGAGAATAGATAGTGAATTTTATGGAAGACTTTTTCTGTGTTTATTAAGGTGATCATTTTCTTCTTTAATCCGTTAACCTAACAAATAGCATTAAATGCTATTTTAATGTTAAATTAACTTTGCAGAGGTCTATAGCTTTAAATTGTGAGACAGTTGTTCACTCCTGACTTTAAACAAAAAAATATTACATTGAAAATATCATTCCATTCTTTTATGGCTTCCACTGTTGCTGATAAGTCAACTTTGAGGAATATTATTGGTTTTTTGAAAGTGACCTGTTATTTTGTTTTCCCTCTGGCTGATTTTAAGATTTTCAATTTTTTTTTAAATTTTCTGAAGAGAATGCCTTTTATCAACTTTTGAAAATACTTGGCTATTATTTCTCTATATATGTTTCATTCATTTTTCTTTACGTCTCATCTGGGACTCCTATTACATATATATTAAACCTCACAGGATTCCTTATATCTTTTAATTTCTCTCCCACATGTTTGTCAATTTCTAAATTCTTTTCATGCTTTATTTTGGATAATTTTTACTGACTTACCCTCAAGTTCATAAAATCTTTTCGACTTTTGTGTTAAAACATTCCAGTGATGTTGTTTCATTTTTGTCGTTGCTCTTTTGTTTCTGCTGATTTTGCCTTACCAAATATCCCAGAGGTTCATTCACACAGGTGCACACCTCACAACTTATTTCCTTTTTGTAGCAGCACAATATTCAATCACATATACACACCACTGTTCACCAGCCTACTTCTTGTCAATATATCTTTCAGCCTCCTCCATTTACTGGGCCTAATGTATAACATCCAAAGTCAACAGTCCATGAACACTCTCAATTTTAGATAATTTCATTGTTCCTAACAGAAAGGTAATCAATAAACACACCCTCACCAAATAGAAAATCCAAACCTCCACCTAAATCTTGTCCCTCCCCCCATTATGTACCCTGGTATTGCTATGGTATTGTTGATGTTTTCCTATTAAATGCAGCCCATAGCATGCAATAGCAGTATTCTCCCATACCTTGAAATCATACACTCTTCATACAAGATCCATATTTTTGCAGCTTATACAAGAATTTATTATATTTGCAGTGTTCATTGGTGGGACACATGAGTCTATACAACCCCTTTCAATCATGTTCACCTTCAAAATTGTGATATTACTTATAGACCCACTAGTGAACTGCCTTCACTTCTATTTCCTTACAATTAAGTTCAACCTCATTAGCTAACTGTTCACCCCTACTTTGTATCTCTAGTTCCCATATATTCCTTATTATAAGCCTCTGATTTTACCTTTACCATGGTCATAAAAGTAGAATCATATAGTATCTATCCCTTTCTTCTGGTTAATTTCACTCAGCATTATGTCCTCAAGGTTCACCCATCTTGTCATGTGCTTCAGGATGTCATTTCGTCTCACTGCTGGATAATATTCCATCATATGTATATACCACATTTTGTTAATCCACTTGTCTGTTGATGGGTACTTGGATTATTTCCATCTTTTGGCAATTGTGAATATTGCTGCTGTGAACATAAGTGTGCAATTCTCTGTTTGTGTCACTGCTTTCAGCTCCCATGGGTATATACCGAGTAGTTGTATTGCCACATCACAGGGCAACTCAACATGTTGTTTTTTGAGGAACCGCCAGACTGACTTCCAAAGCAGCTGTACCATTATACATTCCCACCAGCAGTGCATAAGTGTCCTAATTTCTCCATCTCCTCTCCAACCTTTGTAGTTTCCTGTTCATAATAGCAGCCATTCTTTTAGGTGTGAGGTAGTATAGGTGTGAGTTAGTGTATTAGTTAGGGTCCTCTAGAGAAACAGAATCAACAGGGAACACTTGCAAATATAAAATTTATAAAAGTGTCTCACGTGACCACAGGAACACAGAGTTCAAAATCCACAGGGCAGGCTGCAAAGCTGACAACTCCGATGGAGGGTCTGGATGAACTCCACAGGAGAGGCTCACCAGCCGAAGCAGGAATGAAACCTGTCTCCTCTGAGTTCTCCTTAAAAGGCTTCCCATGATTAGATTTAGCATCACTAATTGCAGAAGACACTCCCCTTTGACTGATTACAAATGGAATCAGCTGTGGATGCAGCTGACGTGATCATGACCTAACCCTATGAAATGTCCTCATTGCAACAGGCAGGCCAGCGCTTGCCCAATCAGATAAACAGGTACCACAACTTGGCCAAGTTGACACATATCCCTAACCATGACAGTCCACCCCTTGTCAACTTGGCACCCATACATATATCACCTTAAACCATACTTAATTTCCAAATGAAAACAAATAAGCACACATTTTTTCTTTTACCTGACAATACTCAACTGTCCTGCATGTAACTGGAAACACATTAAATCTCTCCAGAATAGGGTGCAAATCCTTGGGTAACATTCATTCTTAAACTTGATATCTTACAACTTAAATAGTATAACATGAACAAAACAGAATTACAGTCCTCGTTTCTGTAACTGATCACGTGGTCGAAGTTCATATTTATCACTTCCTTCTTCCACTACCCATTCCATGTTCCCTTTACCCTCAGCAAGCACTTCAGCTGGCCGTGGTTCTTTGCCTGGTGGGGTGACC
>PVIY010035358.1:0-26382 GCA_004026745.1 Myrmecophaga tridactyla
CTGGGAATGTCTTTGAACTTAACCAGGCAGCCAAAGGGTCACATGCTCCCTTTCCAGACGCAATATACTTCCCACTAAATTTTGGTCCTTATTCACATTCAGTTGATGGGCTGCACCTGCACTCATTCCCCCACCTGGTAACGAAAGGGACCTTATGCTCCCAATCAGTGCTGGGCAGATGGACCTTCCACTTCTGCCCCCTTGTCACTGGCTTCCTCTATAGAGTGTGCCTGGGTCTGAGTTACCCACCCCAGCCCCGACCTCCCTGGTTCATCAGCTCTGGGCCCTAAGAAGAGGGCTCTCCGTGTCCCTTTCTCCCATCCCATGAAAGCTTTTGAGAAAGAGGCTGCTTCTGGCTATGGGCAGGGAGTGGGCAAGGGAAAAAGATGCCCAGCCGCCAGCTGGAGATGCCTCCCCCTTATCTGTCCCTCGACACCAGATCACTGTTCGGGCCCCTCCTCCTTCCCCAACCAGGCTGGACCTGACAAGCTTGTACATTAGCACTTCTCAAAAGCCGTGTCCACTTCGGGAATGGTGGCGGGGCCCAAGAGTAGTCACTTCCTTTGACAAATGCCAGCGCTGACAGCTGGACGCTGTTTTACAAACCCCGGCCTCCTGCTGCTCCCCGGGCGGTGCCGGGTAGAGCAGGAAGGAGCTCAGAGGCAAGTCATTCACCAAGGACAGGAGAATGGAGCGGGCATAGGCAGGGAGGGAACATGTGCAGGAGGCACTGGGCTCAGCAGTCAGTTCCACAGCCCTGACAGTCATAGGTCCCAGGCTTCGCTAGCCCTGTCCCCTGGCCAGGTCTCTGGGGCTCACCTCTCTGAACCTCATTTTCTTTACCCATAAAGTAGATAACCATCCAGCAGGACACCTGCCTCTATGGCCACAGAACAGATCACCACTAATCTGGCTTAAAGCAGCACACATCTTATCTCTCTCCGTTTCTGGGGTCAGGAGCCTGGGTGCAGCTGAGCTGGCTCATGACCTCTGGCTCAAGGTCTTGCACAAGGTGCAACCAAGGCGTGGGCTGGAGCTGGGATCCACCACCAACATGGCGGGAACCTTACAACACACGGTTGTTGGCAGAATTCAGTTCCTTTGGGTGTGTTGGCCGAGGGCCTCACTTCCAAGCTGGCTGTGGTTGGAGGCTGCATTTGACTCCTTGACGTGAATTCCTTCCTGCCAACATGGCAACTTGCTTCGTCAAAACCAGCAAGGGAAATAGCCTGTAGGCAAGAAGGCAGATACCACCTTGTACAGAGAAACCGTGGAAGTGAAACCCCATCCTGTTGGCCACCTGTTGATTGGAAACAAGTCTCAGGTCCTGCCCCCATGCAAAGGGGAGAGTCCTACACACATGTGAAAAACAGGAGTTGGGAATCCCTGGGGGCCCTCGCTGGGGAAAGCCTGGCAGCCACACTTGCCTAACTCATAGATGGAATTGAAGAGGCTGAAATCTGCAAAGCACTTAATGCAGGCCTAGAGTTTTAATTTAATTCTCCTATCAACCTGGGTCTCAGCGGGAAACAGGTGTCACATTCAAACCTGGGGCTTGCATTAAACTCACCTCAAAGGTGTGGAAAGGGAGCAGGGAGAGCAAAAGGGGGTGGTGAAGCACCCTGGGGCTGCCAACAGCAGGAAACTGGTCCCACCCTTAGGCCTGAGAGTGCGGTTCCCAGAACCTGAAAGGAAAGAGCAGGATGAAGAGAGCGGTCCAAAAGGATACCTCTCTCTCCCCCCACACCTCTGATATCCTGCCGTGCCTTCCAATAGCAGAGCTCAACCAGATGCGAGGGCAGGGGCGTCCAGCCCATCAGCCTCCCCATAGATAGAGAAGGGATGAGGGTGGACCTGAGAGCCAGCAGGGTGCGCGCCACGTGGACACACGGCAGAAGGCAGGCCTCTCCCTTCCAAAGACTGCAACGCCAGCTTGGTTCTAGGTCCTGGGGACCCAAAGACTGACACAGCAGAGTCCATGCTCCAACCCACCATGTGTTTCAATAAAGTTTTATTGGCACACGGCCCCACTCTTTCATTTACACCACAAAGGCAGAATTGAGTTGTTGCAGGAGACATCCTATGGCCCTCAGAGCTACAATATTTACCATCTGGCCCTTTGTAGGAAAAAAAGTGTCTGCTCCTGGTCTGGTGGAAAAACAAATACATTATAGTTAATAAAATAAGCTTATACTTTTTATAAGGCAGGGGTAGACAGATATAAAACACAGTCCCTGTTTATAAAGACAAATGTGATTGGCAATTAATTCCTGTCCAGCCTCTTGATTAATCAGAGCAGCAATGTGAGAACCTCCAAGGGACACCGTCTTTTAGGAGAGCGCTCCAAGTACATTTCAGAGGTGTGATTTTAAACAATGGCTATGAAATGGCCTCACAGTCCGGACATGTTCAGTCCTACCCGCTACTTTCTGCATTCATGTGGCCAGTGACAAGAATGGGTGACCCAGCAAAATCCAAAAAAAACTTCTGAACTCACAGTGAAATGGTTTTTACTAAAAGCCACCAAATTTTTTTTTTTATCACGACCCTGCCACTAATGGATCCCCCTTTTTTGCCTTAGGAAACTCCTACTTAGGGGAAGCTAAAATTAGGAAAGAATAACCCACAGGTTATTTGCTCAGACGTGTGAGTGTCTTTTATATGGTAGGTACCAAAGTAAGTGCTGAGGATAGAATGAAGCTACAATCATTCATTCCTCTCCAAGCTCTAGACCTTAATCTCAGAAATGACTACTGCCACTACTCCCTTAGATCATTATTTTGCTTTCTTTCCCAGCCCACACCATCACATTTCATTCTTTTTCCATGTGATTATCCCATTATTGCTGCACCATTTTGTGGAATTTTATTTGGGGGTGGGAGGGGTGGGTAAAGCATGGGCCAGGAATCGAACCCGGGTCTCCCGCATGGCAGGCGAGAATTCTACCACTGAATTACCCTCGCACCCCCCCCCACCCCGCTGTCATTTTTATCTGGTGTGCTAGGTAAGGGCAGGTGTATCTGAAATGTCCACGTCCGAGCCAGCAAGATGTCCCAGTTTCCTGACAGTATTGAGCATGGCATCACTTAGGAGGCAAGTCATTTCGCCCCAGAGCCTCATTTTCTTCACTTCCCCAATGGAAAAGCACTTCCAGCCCTACCCGTTGCGCCAGGCAGTCATGAAACTGGAAAGAGACAATGGGGTGAGCGAGCTCTGGGAAGCGAATGTCTTCTCGCTCAGCACTGCTAAGCTTTGCTGCCACCCACAGCGGACTCCTGAACGCTGAGCCCTTTCCTCCTCCCGGCTGTCAAGCAGCCTGCCCAGCCCAGCCCATCCGTCACTCTGTCCCTCCTCTCGTCCATCTTCCTGGGCCACCCCAGGCCCCGCGCTCATCTGTCAGCTGCACCGATTGCCCCCAGCCCTGGCTCACCTTTCCCAGTCCTCCTCCAGACACGGGCTTCTCTGGGAGCCAGCCGTCTGCTCCACCTGCCTCTCCTCACTCGCCTCTGCGACCCGCGCTCCTGCCCTCACCCGCCTCCTTCGTCACCGTCCTCCAGCCGAGCAACATGCAGGACAGAGACCAAAGCACGTGCTGCCAGGGCAGCGGCAGGAGGCTCTCACTGGGCGGCGTCTGCTGCCTCCTCTTCTCCGCCAAAGAGCAGAGTCCCAAGGCAGGGCTTCTCAAACCACGGCCGTGCCCCCGCTCTCCTGGGGGTGTGGCTGCACCGCCGGGTCCGGCTCAGGAGGTCTGGGTGGGGCTGGGATCCTGCCCGTGGTGGGTGCTGAAGCTGCTGGCCCTGAGAAGCCCTGTCTAAGACACCCTTCAGCCACCACTACCCCCCAGTGCCTAGCACCGAGGAAGCTTCCAGAGGCCTCTGACTTGGCAGATATGGGGATCTCGCTTTAGAACTTTTGGGGAAACTCCAAAACGACTTGAATGAAATTGGGGCACAGGGTTGGTGCTCTTCAATTCACCAAGTGTGTAATTATCCATCGTGGAGATGGATGGGTACTTTCGTGAAGCTTGTGAATCTCTTTTTTTTTTTTTTTTTTTTTTTTTTATAAAAAAAGTGTTAATGAAGGGAAGGGAACAAACCTTCCTTACAGGGAAACTGCAAATAACGTAAGTAAATACTTCCCCCTCCAGGATGTCATGCTCGGTACCTCGCCCCCCACCCCTCAGAATATGGAACTGAACTTAGAGACCTGCATCCAAGCAGTAGAATATGGAAAGGAGGAGAACAGTAACTGTCCAGGGGGAGTCCTGGCTGGCTGCGCCTGAACCCAGGGAACAAAGTTACCGTGGGCAGGGAGCGCAGGGGGCTGAGGAGGTGAGGGGGTGTTCCACCTCTGGGGTCTTCCTTCCCAAGACCCAGCGCATCCGTCTAAGCATGAGAAGTGTATGGGCCCAGGCTGAGGAACATTCTACAAGGTTCCTGCCTTCAGCTCCTCTAAAGTGTCATGATGCCATAGGGAAAGACCAAGGGATGGTCCCAAGTTGGAGGTGACAAAGGAGACGTGATGCCTGAATGCAACTTGGGTCCTGGATGAGATGTTGAAAGAGAAGAAAGGACATTAGCGTAAACTCAGGGGAAACCAAAACGGAAGTGTGGACTTCCATCAATAGCGCTGTACCAGGGCTGGGTCCTTAGTTTTGACCAACGCTCCATGGTATAGGATGATGTTAACATTAGGAGTGAGCGGTCCATGGCAACGCTCTGTATTAGCTTTGCAACTTTTCTGTAACTAAAAAATTATTCCAGAGTAAGACAATGATTTTTACAAAAAGAATTAGCCTTTAAGCAGTCTTCAGCTGCAGGTGGGAATAGAACTTGGCACTGCAGTAAACCAAGGGGGATGCCATAGGAGAGGTCTATACTAGCAGTAGGGATTATTCCATTGCTGACATCGTTTAAACTTTGACTAGCTACTCCCAACTCTTCTCCAAAAAAGTTCTATGCCAATCAGTGGTATAAGGTGGAGACAGGGAAGGTGTGTCAGGAATGGTTTTCCCCAGATGAGGGGTGCACCATCTATAGAGAATTTTAAAACAATGATAAAATTAACTAAAAATTGGTCTGCTTTTTTATTATGGCTATTTGCTGGCAATTCTAAACTTTTGACCTGCTAATTCTGATTTTAGGTATTGAGAACCGGAACTAACACAATTTTCTGTCCCTCTGTTAAGCAAAACTGAGGTTAAGCAAAAATAACTTAGCTGCCTGCTTCAGGACATATCTGCACCGAGAAGATAAGACTAAACAACTCATGTTTCAAGACTAACACTTTTCTCATCAAGATTCGCCCCAAATCCTCACCTCACCATGCTGGCCAGTCCAGAATCATTACGTCACAAACCCTGTCCAATTCCAACCCATTTCTTGCCTTGTGAGATCCACCTTGAATTCATCCAGCCCAACTCTTAAACCTGTAGAAACAGCCTGCCCTTTTTCCCATTTTGAGATACTATGAAGACTCTTTAAGGAGGGGTTCTCCTTTACCACAGCATGTCTAATTAGCATAGCTTTGCTTGTTCCACAGATTTCTTTGGAGATCTTTTTGGGTGCAACAGTATGTATCATATAGAAATACTACTACGTGCGTACAAAGGTTGTAAATACAAAGCTGTTCATCTGTAGAATGTTTGTACTGGGGAAAATTGGCAGCGATGGAGAAGCCCATCAAGGGGGAAGTGGCTCAGTAAATGATCAACAATCAAATCGTTTTGCACAGGATGGGCATGCCAGCCAAGCCCCGCAGAAACTGGAAATGTTCCACCTGGTTCTGAGCTGCAGTACAGAAAAATAACAAACTTGCAAAACAAAGCATAAGGAAATGATCCTCCTTTTAAAAAACATATTTTATATTTGAAATATAAAAATGCTTTGAAGAAAGACTGGAAAAGGTCCCCAGCTATGTGTAGTGGTAGCATCTGGGGAAGGTCAAGAGAGAATTTAACTTCACTATGCTTATTTGTATTGCTTTGTTTTTAATTACACAAATCATATATGAAAATGCTCTCATTGAATTTTTTTCCTTTTTCTACAAAATGTCTATCTTTCTCTCATGGCAGCACCCAGTCCATCTCCCAGCTTGTCCCATCCCAGCTGTGATGCTGAGGTGGGAGTTATGACATGATGTGGCACTCAGTCCTCGTGACTCTGATGAGAGACGTCATTGTCCCTACTTGTAGAGAGGAAAACTGAGAGTCAGAGGTTAGCGTCCTTGAAGGTCACATGGAGAGTGATTATCTGAGCCAAGGCAAGCTCTGGAGAGCTGGCGTGGTGGACAGGTGGGAAGCCCCAGGCCAGACCACAACTGAGCTTGAGCCTGAGAAAACCCCAGGGTCATTCCAAGGTTACCCCAGTGACATCCCTCTGAAATGCTCCCACAAGAGCCCCAGCTGACTCCTTATAGCTCCAGCATCTTGGGGACTGATAGGAAATGCAGTAAAACATCCCCCTTGATCCCAGCTGAGGGTCTACTTCACAGCCTGGCTTCTGGCATCAGAGCTGCTCAGGGCCAGATGAAGGGACTGCCCATCTCTTGTGCACTGCGGGAGGTGAGGGTTCCTGGCCAGGACTGGAGGGATGCAATAACCTGTTCCAGGACTCTCCTTCTGAAAACGGCAGCACCTGAAGTGGTAACCGAGGAGGGTTTGATTGCAACCTGCCTGAGAAGGTCTCAGGTGGGCTTCCAGGGAGCCCCAAGCCCTTGTGAGGTTAATTCAGGGGCTCCCCTGGCAGGAGGCTGGAGGCCATAGACCACTGTTGTCTGGAGCCAAGGGGCGTTCAAAGGCTGAGCTGGGTCATCACTTCCCCGAGAATCAGGACACACACAGTTCATCAGCTTCAGAATGAAAGTCTGGGCCCAATCCCTGGAATGCTCACCCCCATGTTCTTAGGTTAGCACCGATGAGGGCAGCTGGTACCTTCACTCAGGGAAGCCACGTCAGAAGGTCAGACACAGCACAGCTTCTCCAACATGCTGCCCGCACACCTCTGGAAAATGTCAAAGGAGGCACAGCCTGGCAAGATTGGATCCCTGCTCACCTCTCTGCCCTCTGCTCCCTCTGCCTGGAACCATCAGCCTCCATGTGACTGTGGAATTAATGAGTGAGAATCTCATTTTCATTAACACATTAGTAATACTGCTTCTGGTCAGTCTCAACTCTAGACCATGGGCTTTTAGGCGTCCCACCAGCCAGGAAAACACAGAGCCCAGGTGCTTCCATGGCCCTCTGTGTAAGGACACAGTAACTCCAGTGCCCCATGGGCAAAATCCCAAAGAGAGCCGCAGGTTCAGGCCTTTAGAAGCAAAAGAACACACGCCTGGGGATGGGGGCACAGAAAGGAACAGAAAGGATCAAAACGCCCCCAAGGGGCCTGGGTGGGGAAGCTGCAGCGCCTGCTACATATGGCGGCCTCGCTGCTCTCGTCCTGGGCACCGCGTCCACCCCTGCACACCAGCCAGTTTACTGCAACTTGCACATTTCCACCTCCCACCCCTGGACCCCCTCCCCTTCTTCCGACCTCCACTTCCCGGCCCCAGAGCCAGGAGCTTTAGGCTCCCCAGTGTCCTTGTGCAATGAGATGGTCACTTGACTGGAACACTATGCTCTTATTCCCTTCCCCCCGCCCTTTAAAAAATAGCAGAGGCAGCTTTTCATCAAACAACGTATTGCACGGCCACCTTAAATATAAAAAAGAAAAGGAAAGCTGGAAGTTCTCAGCCACAAGACACAGTGATCCTGGAAATTCTCTCTCTCTCTCTCACACACACACACACACACACACACACACACACACACACACACACCGATAACACTCAGTGCTGGTAAGGCTGTGGAGAAAGGGGCATGTCAATGGACTGTGGGAGGGAGTATAAGATGCTGGAGCCTTTTTGGAAAGTCCTCTGATAAAATCTACCAAAATTCCAAAACAGCATGTCTTTGATCCCCTTTTAGAACTCTATTCTAACGAAACAGAAGTAGCAGTACCTAAGGAACATGGACACAGGTGTTCACTGTAGCACACTTTAATAACATCAAAAAGCCCGAGATGGCCTTGGTACCTGCATGGCCACGGGTAGGGACTCGGCCAAGCAACTACAGGACCGCGTGGGAATAGTATGCAACCGTTAAAAAGAATGCTCCAGAGCCATGAATTTTAACTTGAAAACATGTTAAGGTCTATCAGTGAAGAAAATCACAATGCAAAATAATATATTCTAGTGAGGTCCAATTTTTGCAAAAGGTGGGGAAAGCCCATGTGTTTTCTATAAGCATAAAGGAGGACAGGGAAGTCACACGTGGACCTTTTACTGTTGGGTCTGATGGGTAGCAGGAAGTTATAACCATCTGCAGTGCTATTTTTTTTCATTAAAGATGTACCTTTCAATAGCTGTAAGGTGCAAAACTAAGCATGAAAACTAAAAAAGAGCCGCTGGTGGAAACAGAAGTTAGAGAGTGGGCAGCCTCTGCCTCACCTCCCAGCCTCCCCCATGCCCTCGCTCTGTTCTCCCAGGCCAGCGAGGTGGATTCCAGGGCACCACCCTCCCTGGACCTCTCCCCGCCTGAGGCCCCACCCGGGCTGGCCCCAGCGGGCCCTCCTGGGATGTCTCACATTGACATGGGCCATGCTGCCCAGCCCACCAGCTCCCAGCAGGCCTGCTGCCCCCGCCCTGACCCCGGCTCTCAGAGAGGTTGAAAGGCCACACTGAGATAACCCAGCCCCGCGTCCCCACCCTGCAGAGAGTCAGTTTAAAAGCACCGAAGTGGGGGAACCCCCGGGGCTGCCTATTTAGGGTCTCATCAGCGCCTCCCGTGATAACAGCCAGGTACTGGGCGCTGACTCTGAGCCTGTCTCCACCTCGCACAACTCCAGGGGACGCCAAAGCAACTCTCCCAACGCCTCTGAGGCTTGGTGGACTCATTGCTAAGACGAGGGCGATGCGATGACAGCAGTCCCTTCTCAGGCCTGGGGAGGAGACTCAAAGATTACCTATATATGTTCAATCTCCTACCTGGTTATTATTGCATGTCCATATCTACGTATAAATTATCTATCTAAATATTCTCTCATATCTTCTTATCTATATATATATTCTCATATATATCCTCTTATCTATCTAGATATAGATATATACTTTGATTAAAGCAGAGCCAGCATTTATTGAGCACTTATCCTTGCCAGTAATTTGTCTTTAGCTTGGAAGATAAGAGCTCTGGTGTTGAAAAACCAGACTGGACCTGGTTTTAAATCCCAGCTAATAAGATTTAAGACGATAATCATCGAGACACCAGTATAATAACTAAGATAAAGTCCCCCAGGATGAGCATCGCCAGTGACAGGGGCAGTCTGGGAGAGCATCACCCTGCTGCCACCCTTTGGAGAGTTGGTGTCGCGTCGGAAGTGTCCCTGCAAAATTAGGGGCCACTTGGATGTATTTCTCCAGCAAGAGAAGGGAACGTGGGCGGGACCGCGGAAGGGGGCTCCTGCAGGGATGGGTGCCTGGTCTTCTGGGGAAACAGGCAAGGAGCTGCACAATTGCGGGGGTGCCACTTCTGCAGCTCCTAGGAGGGCTGCATGAGAAGTGGCAACGCACTCCCGGCCTGCTGAACCAGTGAGCGAGGCCGGAGTCAGGCTGGGGACGGGGCTCAGCTTCTGAGCCTTAACAAAAATCGCTGTCATTTCTGGCCTCCTGAAAAAAAGTGTAGTCTAATTTAACCTAATTTACCCCAAACCCTTTTCGGTAAAATGGGGACATGAGTAGCCCATGTTCTTAGAATATTAAAAATTAAAAATAGTATTTAGTAATAGTTTCAGGTTAAAATCCCAGCAACCGAGTCTACTTGGTAGGGACTCGGGGGATGCGCTCTCGCTTACTGCTCCCCACCGACCCCAGGAGCTGGGGCACCCTCCACCCCCCATTGTTCAGAAAGGGGGCCAGGCCAGCGGGTGCCCAAGGGAGAGGGGAGGGCAGAGCGCGGCGCCCCGGGGCGAGGGTGCTGTGAGGATGAGGTCAAGTGGGGGACTCACTGCCCGCCCCAGTTCTCACATGGGGAAACTGAGGCACGGGGAGGTCGAATCAGTTTGCCACCCCCCGGGCCTGGGAGTGAGAACAAGTAGCCAAACTGAGATTCACTGAGATTCGAAGCGTCTTGGCTCCAAAACGCCTTCGGGGCCCCGCGAGCCACGCTTGGCCTACAGAGCGCGGAGGACCCCTGGCGGCCGCGGGGAGGGAGGCAAGGCTCTGGGGAAGGCGGCTCAGTGATTCCATCTCAGCATGAAGGTGACAATTTTACAGCAACGTAAGCGTCCAACAATGAGACCTTGGTTAAAGCGATTCATTTATATATGCAGAGCGTGAAGCCCTTTAAACCAATACAGAAACTTTGATTTGGAAAGAACCTGTTCGAAGGGCTGTTGGGAAAGCAGGCTGGAAACAATGATGGGACAGGATCCTTTTGTTTTTTAAAAAATCCACCTTTGCACCTCCTCCCGGTCGGTCGGATGTTGAAGCAAAGTGGCATGATGATACCTGAGTAGCAGGGCCAGTTAAAGGCAATTTTTCTGATTTTGTTGTTCTCTTATTTTCCAAATTTGATTCACCTAAATGCTCTCCCCCTCTGCTCCGGAGAAAAATGTCACCCTTTAAAAAAATATTTTAAATTATTTCTATCATGGAAGGATGCCCCCTTTTGTGGGGGCCTCAATTTTCCCACCTGTCCTATAAAATGGATGATCTGTAAATCACTCAGTTGTGTCCCAGCAGTAGGTACACTTCTCTTGTTTTGGAATATCCTAGAAATTAAGATACATCCAAAAACTCTTTTAGTAGGGGTGGGGGATCCATTGGCTCATTTCAACCCCTTCCCTTCTGAGGAAGGCAGGACGGCAGGTTCTCCCCATTCGGCAGCTCCTGGTTCCCTGATGTCCTTTCCTGAGCTGAGTCTAAAATCAGGAACTTTGCAGGCTCTGCCGGGCATGGAAAGGCAGGGCCATCTGAGGGGCTGGGGGTCACCTTAGTGACTGGCAACGTGACAAAAATTCCCGTCAAAGATTTGATCTTATGGACACAGCATGCCAGAATTACCTTCTACAATCCTCGGGAGGGCGAGGTTGGGAGAGAGCAGGCAAAAGTTACACTGTGAGCCGCTGAACCACTGCCGGTCCTGGAAGCCTGTCCTTAGGGGCAGGAGGGATGGCACCTCTCTGCACAGCATGACGGAACTGGAGGACGGGGTGGGAAAGTCTAAAGCATCAAGGAGACACACTTAGAATTGTTTGGACTTGTTTTAGCTTGTGTGCCACATGGGATGGCGGCAGGACCCAGTGCCTCTTGCAGTGGGCGCTCTGCAGGTGTTTAGGGAAATCCAGCCCTGCTTCATACTCCATGGAGAGTGTGGAGCTGGGCCCCGCCCCACCCCAACACCCAGGCTGGGGGCCAGCCCATTGCTTCAGCCAACAGGTCCCAAGACTGGGGCGTCTTCCTTCCTTCTTGTTTCCTAGGTCATTAGAGAGGTACTCGGCTACTCTAGCCTGTCACCTTTCTCTGCTGGGACATTTCAAATCAACCCACCTTTTATAGAATATCTGTGAGACACGCATAAAGGTCGGGCACTAGTCTTGGTCCTCTCTCTCTCTAAGCCAACTCAGCAGGTGAACTCACTGCTCTCCCCTCTATGTGAGACATGACTCCCAGGGGTGTACATCTCCCTGGCAACGTGGGACAGGATTCCTGGGATGAGCCAGGACCTCTTAAACAGAGTCGAGAGGTTATCCTGGAGGTTATTCTAATGCATTATGTAGATATCCTCTTTTTAGTTTATGGTGTATTGGAGTGGCTGGGGGAAAGTACCTGAAACTGTTGAACTGTGTTCTAATAGCCTTAATTCCTGGATGTATGAGTTTTTTCTTTCTATTTCTCTCTGGAGTGATGCAGATGTTCTAAAAATGACCATGTGATGTATACACAACTGTGTGATGATATTGTGAGCCATTGAATGTGCACTATGTATGGACTGTATATGAAGATTTCTCAATGAAAATATTAAAAAAAAGAAAGAAACGTAGGTCCTAACCCTGGTTGAGATCTAGGAGTCAATTCACTCCCTGTTTTATTTGGGAAGAAACTAAGGCCCAGAGAGGGTCAGTAACCGACCAGGGTCACACAGCTGTAAAGTGGCAGAATAGGGATTTGAACCCTGGCCTGTGCTTTCCCAGCCCTGTGCCACATCTGTTCTGCATCTTAACACAGGACCATGCCTTAAGCTTAAATGTAAAGAGGTCTCTGGAGCAGGACATTCCAGGCTACTTGGGGCCCTGGGGTAATTGGGGAGGTACTGGGGAGCCTGGCCCTGCCTCCTCCCCACTCCTTCTGCCAACAGTTGCCCACTGGCAGAGACCAGGTTCAAGGTGCTTTCTAGCCCCCGGATATGCAGAGGGTAGTCTGTGAATTTCAGGCCCCACCCAGACTTCCAGTATCCAGATCAGCAATTTAAGGTTCCCCATGGGGATTGCTGCCCCCAGCCCAGACCCCTCAGCCACAGTTCAGTGGAATCCTTTATACTTCCCCACCCCCATGGACGTTTGGTATAAACTGGCTGCCCCTTTACTTCTCAGCTGGGGCTGCTGCAAGGTGTCCTTAAATCAAACTAGATATTTATTGGGGCAGGTATTCACTTTAGAGAACCTATTTGCTGATAAGGAAATAGAGTCATAGCCAGCGTAGACGCTCTTCCCCAAAGCCGCACAGTATTTGGCAAACCTGGGGCTCAGCTCACACGCTTTCTAGAGCTTACCCTTCCAGCACTGTTAGATTGCCCCCTGAGAACACCTGGGACCGTGAGCACCTTTCCTCCAGCCCCTTACCCCCTCCAGGGGGGTCTGCCGGACCGGACTTGCCCACTGTTAGCCAGAGAGCAACAAGCTTCTTCCCAACACTGCCTGCCTGGCCGTCTGTCTGTCTCTCTCCCTCTCTTTCCCTTCCTCCCTCCCCTCTTTCTGTTTCTCTCTTTCTCCCCCTCCTCCCTCTCCCTAGCTTAAGAGAGCAAATCATTCGTTATCTCACAGTTTCTGGGGGTCAAGAACTTAGGAGCAGCTGAGATGGTGATTCTGCCTCAGTTTCTCCCAGGAGGTGCAGCCAGGCCCACCACCGTCCAGAGGCTGCACTTGCAGGATGATGCCCACCCCTGGCTGTTGGATGGAGGCCCCAGTCCCCTGCAGGTGAACCATCCCTTCAGCTTCTCTAATAGCCTCACAACATGGCACTGTCAAAAGTTAAGGTTAAAAGTAAGGCTAAGGATAAATGAGTCACTAAGTCCAGCCCATGCTCAAGGTTGGGGGAATGACGGGGAGGCGTATCAAAGAATTTATGCACGATTTTAAAACCACTACACAGTCCCACCTCAGAGACGTATTTTTTTCCCCAATGGCATAGCTACTGAAGTACGAGCTCACAGACCTGGAGAGATGGAACTGTACGGTGGAAAATGCTCCCCACTTTAATTCATCTAGAATGGGGGTGTTCTTGGGTGGCTCCAGGGAGAGCAGAACCTGTGTCTTTGTCTTCCCCAGCTTTTAGCGGATGCCACCTTCCTTGGCTCCTGGTCCCTTCTTCGCCTCCAAAGCCAGCCATGTGGCATCCCTCCGACCCCTTGCCCACCTGTAGTCACATCTCCCTCAGACTCTCCTCTGCCTCCTTCTTCCACTTTTAAGGATCCTTGTGATTACTGGGCCCCTCCTGGGAATCCAGGCTACTCTCCCCATCTAAAGGTCAGCTGAGGAGCAACCTTCAGTCTAACTGCTACCTGGACCCCGCTTTGCCATGCGGGTGGCCACAGGTGTCTAGGGATTAGGGCATGGATGCTCCTCACTTACCATGCCAGTAGCGACCCCTGCACCTCCACATTAGCAACAACCAAAAATGTTCTCAGTCATTGCCAAATGACAACTGGAGTACAAAATCACCCGTGGGTAAGAGCCCTGATCTAGAAGTTTCTGCAGCACCCTAAGGCCCTGTTTCTGACTTGGTCTTGTGAGTTAATCATTTCAGAGTCTGGAAGAAAGCCTGTGTCCAGCAAATCGAAAGTGTTGGCTCCTGGGACTTTGACAACAGTCCCATGAGGCCAGTCACAGCGAATGAGCAGGTGCCTTGATGGATTTGAGCCTCCAAGTCCCCATCTGTACCAAGGGACAGATAGGAACTATTCTAGGTTCGTGCAGAGGATTCAATAATATATATTCAATACTGATATATATATGCCAGACTGATGCTCAAAAGTTAGATGCTGAAGAAAATTGTCTTGGGTTCTGCTTTTTGGGGAGCCCCCAAGGTAATAATATTTATCCATTCAAGGCAAAGTTTGGGGTGCAGCTCCCTTATTTTGGGAGGTGGCCTTGGGCTGGAGAGAGGAAGGACCAGAGGACTAGATAGAGAAGGGGAGAATGTCAACTCAAAGGGACTTTACTGAGTTGGGTACCACCATGGACAGCTGGGATCAGTCCCCCCAGGTGTCCTCTGAGAAGTCATGTAGAATGCACCTCAAATTTTTCCAACCAAGACCTGGGAGAGAAGAAGGGGGAGATACCTCCACCAGCTCCTGGCTCCATCGGTCAAGGGTTGCTCTAGAGAGTCTTAACCCCTTACCTCTCCCACATGTCTAAGCGTCAGAGTAGTGGAGGGACAGAGAAGGAGAGAAGTCCAGAGCACAAATGGAGAGATGTGAGATGTGGACAGGCTGAGCTTGTGTCTGGCTATGGCTGCACATGGTGGGTTTCCATAGCCAAGGAGGATGGAGAGGAAGAACGGTGCAGAAGCTACCAGGTCCGTCTAGAGCAGGTTAGTAACAAGCTGCGCTGTGTGAGCGCCTGGGTTCACCTCCTGCTGCCTGTGTAGGCTCGATGGTCTTATCTCCGTGCCTCAACTTCCTCATCTGCTAAATGGGGGTGTTGATGATGCCAGTCTCATAAAGTGGTTGCAGGGATTCAATGTATCACAGGCGTAAAGTTTCCAGCAGGAACTTTAATTTTATTAGAAGGAAATTCACGATGTTGAAGCAACTCCAATGTGCATAGCAAATGCCACGGCCTGGGGAAGGCTCTCTATTCCACCCACCCTCCTTTTTGTAAAAGCCCAGGAAATGGACCTCAGTGTCCTCAACTGTAACATGGAAATAATAATAAAACCTACCATATAGGGATATACTGAGAAGTAAGTGAGATAAAGCATGTAAGCACGTAAAATACGTGACACCTAGCAAGCACCCCATGTGTGTTGGTTATGATGAGGGGCAGCTTCGGAGGGGAGAAGGTCTGGAGCTGGGTGCTGGGTGTGAGCCCAGACTGACCCAAGATCACACAATGGCTCCGGCCACCAGCTGCCCCTGACTCTGGGGTGATGGGAACATGTGTGGGGCAGGTTGGCCAGGGGCTGATGCTGTCCTCTTGTCCCACACCCCCAAGGGATGCCTAGAACAGGGGCCCATCTGAACTGTACACAAAGGGGAACAAGCAGACCCACAGGGGTCCCCTGTCCTTAGAATCCACTCTCTGCACTGCCTGCCGTCTCTGTGTGTGACCCGGGGGCACTCGCCTGTGGCCTCTGGACACTGAGTCTGTGGATTGAGGAACAGCCAGTGCTGCCAGCCAGACCCTGCAGGATCAGTTTTCTTCTCTCCTAACCCCTATCCATCTGTTTCCTTCCCAGATGCTCGCTGAGCTCCTGGGTGGTCTCGTAGCCTGGGAGCCAATCCAGCGATGGTCACCTGGCTGGCTGGGTCTCTCCTACAGCCCTGGGGGTGCCTCAGTCCTTCCTGCCTTGGTTTTGGCCTTCTGCCGCTGTCCTGTGGCTGCCTCCCAAGACTGTGTCTCCTTCTTCCTCGTCCCGTTCCTTACCGTTCCCCCATCCCTCAGTTGGACACTTCTCTGGGTAACAAGTGCCACCTGGGGACCCAGCAGTGCCGTCAGCCACCCTGTGACTGCTTTTAAGATAGGTGGAGGAATGGAGACAGACACACACCCCTCCACCTGGCCTGGGGGGTGGGGTCACACTTGCCTCCCCCTTCCTCTCTGTTGCCTGCAGGATATGTCCCGGCTTTGCCACTGGTGGCTCGGGATTGGGTGCAGCCCGTGGACAGAGCATTAAATAACATCGGGAGAGCCAGTCCCATTCTCACTCATTCATTCACTGCTTCCTACCAATTCCTTTTGATACCCTGGAAGAGAATGAGCATTTGTCTCCATTTAAAGAGACAGACAACCGCAATGGCTTTGGCAGAACAATACCTGGCTAGAACCAAGTGCTTCCTTTCCATTGCTTTTATGATTGTGGTTCCATCGTAGTTAGGGCAAATACTGGCTTTCTGTTTATGACGTGCAGTCAGAATCCCAAAAGGATAAGAAGGCTCAGTTAGCAAGATTTACAGAAGGACTGAGGACAACAATCCATGCTACGACGTGGATGAAGCTTGGAGACCTCATGTTGAGTGAAATAAGCCAGACACAAAAAGAAAAATATTGTCTGTCATTTATATGAAATACTTAGAAGACGTACGTTTCACAGACAGTAGCTCATAGGTTGCCAGGAGCAGGGACAGAGGGAGCTGTCTCTTAGCGGGTAAGGGGTTTCTGTTTGAGGAGATGGAAAGGTTGGGTGATGGATACCAGTGATGGTAGCATGATATTGTGAATGGGATTAATACCGAGTTGGACCCTTGAAGGTGGCTTAGAGGGGAAGTTCTGAGTTGTGCATGTGTTATTACAATATTATTTTAAGGGACTAATTACAGAGGAGTGGCAGGGCAGAGGGGACCACAAGGGGAGGGTAGCAGTGGCAGAGTTGTTACCACCCAAGGGCCCAGAGGGGCGGGGTGGGGGTTGGATGGGTGGTCGGAGCCCGAAGGGGAGGGCTGGGCAGGGGGCAGCCGTGGGACAAGCAGGGAGACCCACCCAGGGAGAGGCCACACACCTCCACAGCCTGACCCCACACTCTTCCCCTTTTCTTTCTCCTGTCAACACTCTACATTGGCCAGAAACTGCCAGAAGCCAAGGGCAGGGAAGCCCATTGATGGTCCTCACAGCTCAGCATTGCAGGGCACGGAACAGACGGACATGGATAGAGAGCAGACCTGGAGAGGTGGGGGAGCAAACAGAAGCCCAGAGGGAAAAGGGAGAGAGAAGGAACCAGACTGCTATAAGCAGGACTCAGCTGATAGGGAAACCAAGCAGCCTACTGTGTTCGAGGAGAAGGCAAAGCAAGGATCCTTTAAAAACTCCCCAATGCACGGAATCCGATGTCACTGGTCTGGGGTGGGGCCCTGGCATCAGGATTTTTCCAGGCTGCCCTGGCATCCATTCACCTTGCCTGACCTCAGTACAGTGAAAATAAAATAGCAGGGCTTTTCTGGGATACATAATAGATTCAAACCAGCACATGGGGTTGTTTGTTTGTTTCTTTTGCAACTGAATGGTACTTAGAGTAAAATATAATCATTATAGAGCCTGTGTTTGTACAGTAAATTTCATAAACTCTTGTTGAGTGGGACCTTTCGATTTGGTTGTTTCCATGTATACCCACCCAGTTTAAGGTGGGTCTTAATTCTTGCCTGGAGGCCTTTATGAGAGAGAGTCCAGAGACATTTAGGAGAGAGCCAATACAGAGTCCCGTGAGTAGAGAGATGAAAAGTGCAGGACGCAGAGAGAGAGAAACACCCCCGAAGACACCAAGAATGGACCTGCAGGACACAGAGAGCTCAGAGAGGCGCCCCCAGAGGAGCAAGCAAGAACACACAGGAGCTCAGGGGGGAAGCCGCTGGAATCAGAAGCTGAAAGCATTGCAACCCAGCAGCAAAGGACCAGCAGATGCCAGCCACGTGCCTTCCCATCTGACAGAGGAACCCCAGATGCCATCAGCCCTTCTTCAGGGTCAAGGTATCTTTCTCTGGATGCCTTAATTTGGACATTTTCATGGCCTTAGAACTGTACGTTTGTAACCTAATAACCCTCCTTTGTAAAAGCCGACCCATTTCTGGTATATTGCCTTCCAGGCAGCTTTAGCAAAGCAAAACGCCCCACGAGGTTGGTGTGGGGATCAAAGCAACAAAAGGAACACAGCACAGAGTCGGCCCACAGCGGCTGCTCAGCCATTGGCAGCTCTTTATTATTCACAGAATTACAATCGTCAGACAGGAGCTGGGTGGCGGGAATGACCTGAGCTTGGGGTGAGATACCAAGGCCATGTGCACCGAAGCCAAGCTCCCTATGGAGCTTCCCACAATCGCTGGGCACAGCAGCGATGCAAAGGCAGGCCTTTCCTGGGAGACATGGGGCTCCTTGGTCAGCAACACTGGGTTGAGGATTTCCCAAGAGCCTTGCTGAACTTTCTTTGCATGGTGGCCTGAGAGGTGGGCACCCCGCTTGCATGGATCAAGGAGGAAAGGGAGCGTCTCCGGGTAGAATGGCATCCCTCCGTGAGGCAGGCCCACCCAGAACCTTCTATATGACCTTATTTGGAAACAATGAAATTGCAGATGGAATTAAGAGGAGGTCATATGGGATTAGGAACAGCTCTAAATCCAGTGTGACTAGTGTTCATATAAGAAGAGGGAGGTTTGGACACAGAGACACAGACACACAGAACACAGCTGCATGAACCCAGAGGCAGTGGTGTAGTGATGCTGCCACAAGCCAAGGGATGCCAAGGAGGGCTGGCGACCCCCAGGGGCTAGGAGAGGCCATGAAGCCCCCTTCTCCAGAGCCTGCAGAGGGAACCTGGCCCTGCCAATACCTTGATTTCAGACTTCTGGCCTCCAAATCTGTGAGAGAATAAATGTTCAGTGTTGTAAGCCACCTAATTTATAGGAAACTAAACTAATAGTATTTACTGATTTCTATGGGGTAAATCCTGCCATTCTGGTTGATTTCAAGCTACCAGCTTGACCTGACTGACCATGGGGTTGGAAAGAGATGTACAAAATCAACCCCATGCATCAGTGTGAGCCAACATCAGGGCGTCCCTGCTTCCATCCCACCTCCCTCCTCTCCCTCTCCTTCCTCGGGGTCAGCCCAGCACCGTGGTGGGGCGGCTCTCCGTGTTCCCTTCTGTTCTTCCCTCTTCGTCCTCACCTAATAAAATCCTCACTCATTTAATCTCACCTTGGAGTCTGCTTCTCAGGGGTTCCGTCGAAGTAGGTGATTAAAAATTGGGCCAGCAGCCTTTCCAGATTAATCTTGATAGTGTGGCCAAACAGTTGCAAGTGGAAACAAATGCATTTAAAACTGCATAAAGGAGGACACTGGCATGCCAGAATTCCACGTGCTTTGAAGTGCTGGATGAAAATGTCTGTGCAAATAGGGTCTGGCAGCTAGGTCTGTAGGTGCTGCAGTTAGAGCTGGTTTCTCTCTGGATTTTCTCAGGAGCTCATTTTGTGGACTCTGTCCCCTGCTGCCCCTGCACCTGCCTCCACATCGGGACAGAGGCAACGCGTGAGGGTGTGGGCTCAGTGCGCAGCTCACAGGGCGTCCCTGGCTGCGGGCTGCAGGCAGGCCCGGGGCGGGAAGGGGACTCTCTGGGCATGCCATGACCATCGCCATTGGTGTCCCTGTGACCCTCTGCCTGGGGACTCTCCTTACCTGGGCCAGGGGTGTTAGCACCTTGGGAGGAGGTGGGTGGGGTTTGGGGGTGGGGTGGCTGCCACCTCCCCTCCCAGTGTTCCCGGGGTCCCCTTCCAAATAAGCTGCTTTCACTCAGCTGGTCTCAGGGTCTGCTTCTGGGGGGGACTCCAGCCCAAGACCCCTCCCAGCTCAGGTACTGGGATCTCTGATGGCCTGCTGATCAGATGCACAGCGGAGCTTTCCTCCACCGAGGCACATAGCGTGGGGAGAGGGCGGCTTCTGGGACTGCAGCTTTGCTTGGAGCCACGGGCAGCCCCTGGGCCCTCCCCACCTGAGGCAAGCATGCTGTCTCTTTGCAGACATCACAGCCCCGGGGTCAGGGCTCTGTGGGGACCCCAGTCTTGACCCTTCTGGACCCATCCATCCTCAGCACGCTATATTTTGTGTGACTGATTCCTTTTCCTACTCAAAAGGAAGAGACCAGTTGCTTCTACTGAGTCTTATATTGGAGGTGGGGGGGGGGACGGGAGGTGGGTAACAGAAAATGCCCAGGATCCAGAGAGCTGGAGGAGGTTACTAAAGTGACGCATTTGGCTTGGAAAAAATTTTTCCCTAAAAGATTGAGAACAGAAGACCAAGTTGTCACTGAGTTTCCCAAAACACAAGGCAGAAGAGGGAAAAATAAGCCTCCGTCTGCTCGCCCGTGCATGGGCGGTCGCCAACCCAGGTGCATTTCCTTTGGCCGTGAGATGGTTGTATGGGCTGTTTGGGGAAAAGGAATAAAATAAGGTTTGTGAAAACTCATCATGAAATGCTTCCAAGGAAACACCAAGGCCTGCCCAGAGGGGCCGTGGTGCACCCTTCTCCGAGCACGAGCCCTTGGAGCGTGGGAAAGAGTGGGCAGCTCTGGCCAACGGGCAGGCCCAGGGCAGAGGAGCTCATGCCCTTACAGATGCCAGGAGGCCTCCCAGGCAGGCCACTGGGCTGGGCTCCCAAGTGGCTCAGTGTCTCCGGATACCAGGCACTGGGCTTGGAAGGGTAGGAGGAGACTCTGTATCTTGGCAAAGTCAGGGAAAGGGGTCGGTGAGGGGGTCATTTTAGAAGAAGAAAATTTGCATCTCTCATCCTTGCAGGCGGGGGGAACAGGGCCAGATCAGGGTGGGTCCCCCGAGAAGACCAGGTTGGGAAAGCTTCAGGATCTGAATAAGTTAGTGTCTTTTCTTTTAAAGAGAGACAGATGTTAGCAAAGAGAAAGATAGGAAATGGAGGCGGTGCAGAGTCCGGGCCCCTCCCCTAGCAGATGGCAGTTAGAGAGCAGGTGGAGGTGGGTGCAGTCAGGCAGGGAAGAGTTGAGCACGCCCTGCACCAGAACTGGGGCTTGGATCAACTATCACCAAACTACCACCTTATGATACCAGTTGGAGGAAGTTAGGTAATGCCTGTAAATGCATCAAGCTGGTCAGTTTATCATCTACTAAATATTCCACATAGGCATTATAAAGTTGCAACACCTGCATAGGTAAAGCCTCGAGCTAGGATCCTTATGGATTAGATGGTGTTTGGGTTTGCTAAAGCTTCTGGAACACAATACACCAGAAATGGGTTGGCTTTTACAATGGGAATTTATAAGCTTACAAATGTACGGTTCTAAGCCCATGAAAAAGTCCCACTACAGGCATCGGCAGGACGATACCTTCTCTGAAGACTGGTTGCCAGCAAGCTTGGGAAACCTCTGTCAGATAGCAAGGCACATGGCAACGTCTGCTGGTCCATATCTCCCCAGTTTCATTGCTTCAGCTTCTGGCTTCTCCATCTGTGGTCTTCCCTCTAATCTTCTCTGGGTGTTTCTCTGTGAACGTCTCTTAATTTCATCTCTTGGTTTCTGTATGTGTTCTATCCTCTCATAAAGGACTCTAGTAACAGGATTAAGACCCACGTTGAATGAGGTGGGTCACATCTCAATTTAAATAACCTAATCAAAAGGTCCCACCTGTAATAGGTCTGCACCCACAGGAATGGATTAAATGAACATGGCCTTTTGTGGGGTACTTACAGCCGCCAAACTTCCACAGGTGGCTTGAGCCCCTTTCCTGTACTAGGCTGACCAGCGGTCCCAGTTTGCCTGGACTCTCCAGGTTTTAGCACTGAAAGTCCTGCATGCTGGGAAACCCCCGCAGTCTTGGGAAAACCAGTTAGGTTGGTTAGTCACCTCAACTACACATGCACACACACACCCCTAGCCCACTCCTGTTCTTGTAAAAGAAAGATTGCTGATTCAATTGCAAAAATTAGTCCCGTGCTCCTTTCTCTCTGCTAAGCACAATGCTGGGCCCTATGGAATGTTCGAGAAATGTTGCCGAAGCATTGGTGCCCTGCTCAGATCCCTTTGCCGCCAGCGAGCCCATCCCTTAGCCGGTGTGAGGGCTGTGGGCGGCTTACAACCAGCCACAGCCTGGAGAAGGGACGTGGGCTGAGTGAAGCCACATCACCCGGAGACGCAGCTCCCTGGAAGACTAGAACTGCCCACCCCTGCAGGCGACCAACAACTGACCCATATGAAGGCGACTCTGTAATGCAGTTTATGCCCCAGACCAAGTCCAGCCTTTGCCTGAGCCCACATCTTGTCTCAGCCCCTTCAGCTGCCCAGTCCTGCTTGCCTCCGTCCCTTCTCCCCATACCCCCACGATATCTCGTGGATCTATATCCTTCTCTTAGTGCCAGCCCCCTTGCTGATGGTGCCATCATCTCCAACCAGATGACCACACAGCCTCCTTACTGGCCTCCCTGCCTCTGCTTGAAGCCACAGCCAGCCATTATCCTCAAAGCAGCTATTGCACTTAAGTTGAAATCTAAAGTCTTGCATAAGACTCTGCCTGATTTCTCCCCTGCCCGCCCTTCTGGCTTCATCTCCTGCCCTCCCTCCTTGTTCACTGCACTCAATGACACTGTCCTTTCTTTCTCTTCTTCCAGTGATCCAGGTTCTCCCCAGCTCTAGGCCTTTGCACATGCCGTTCCCTCCACCCAGCAGGCTGCCTCCTCTGGGCTCAGGCTGACTGAGCTCTGCAGTCTGGAACTAATGCTAGTGCTTCTTAATGCCCCCACCCCACAAAGGAGATATTTTGCCATGTCCAGAGACATTTTTGATTGTCCTAACTGGGGTGGAGGAAGGTGCTACTGGCATCTGGTGGGCAGCGGCCAGCCATGCTACTCTGCATCCTACAATGCCGGGACAGTCCCCATAGCAAGAATTTTGTAGACCAAAGGATCAGTAATGCTAAGATGGGAAAGCTCTGCTTCCCTGTCACTTCCTCAGAGCACCTTCCCAGGCACCTTACTAACTAAAGGAGGGCTCCCCTGTTACTCTCTCTCAATATTTGATTCTCTCTCGCATACCACTTAAGCACACTTTGGGCCAAGCGCACAGAATACACCTCTGAATACTGATAAGACATTTGGGATGCCTGGAATGAACTAAACCCACCCTGTCTCCTGGAGTAGCAGGAGCAGTCCCTGACACGGGGAGTCTCGTGCAAGTGATTTATTAAGGAGAAGCCAAAAAAAAAAAAAAAAAACAACAACTGCTAGGGAGAAGCCAAAGGAGGAACAAGAAGAAGCCAAGCAATGGTGAGGTTTCAGCAAAGCCTCAGCTTTAGCCTGATCCTGCAGGGGAGCAGGGGAGTATAAATTACATCCGAGAGCTGGTCCCAAATTGAGGCAAAGAAGCTGGGTCTTCACATTCATGGACCAAGCAGTTGTCAGCCGCAGACCACCCCAGAGCAGTGTGAGGGGTGTAAACCGTCCCCCAGTGCCATCAGTTCTTGGTGCTGGTAGCTTAAGAGCAGTGCACCAAAGAGTCACAGGTGCAGATCGTAAGAAGTGAAAACCAACAGAAGCTGATGGATGCACAGAAATGGTGAAAAAAAAAGGGGAATCTGGATGGAGCGCCGACGTGCTAATCTGCCAAACACCCGGGTGATCTGGTTAGAATAAATCACTCCATGGAACTCTTTCTGATCTGCAAAGCACTGGATCCTGTTTATGAATGCCTCTTTCCAAGGGGCCAGCAGAAGGGGACAAACATTGTTGAGTACCTACCATGAGATGGAAGCTGGGACATATTCTAAATGGGCATTATTTGTACCAAATCCTTGCAAACAATTTTTGCCACTCATGCCCTTCCCATCATAAAAGGCAACAGATGCCTCTTCCTTCTCATGATTTAAATTCCTACAAAAGTTGCTCATAAAAAGAACATCTGTATATTGAATCCGCTTCACTTAAAAACTCAGAGATGTTTCTTCACTTCCCATGAAATTGTTCTGCCTCTCTGACTAGTTAACCATTTCCAGAATTCCTCTTGAGCTATGGACAAGATTGGTGATATTTGAGAACTTCCTAAAGTTGTTTCCAAAATTCTATGTGTATGTGAGTTTTCGTGGAGAAGTTCTGTTGTTTTTATTTGATTATTCAAGTGGCCCATGAACAAGGGCAAGGATATAGGAGTGTCTCTCTTGACCAGTATTGAATTTTCTGTATTAGGATTTCCAAAAGTACGGCATCCCGCCATCTTGTGTTTTTAGAGATTATTTTAGTTCACTAAATGCCGCCAAAATGCAATATACCATAAATGGATTGACTTTTAAAAAGGGACTTTATTAAGTTACAAGTTTACTGTTCCAAGGTCATAAAAATGTCCAAACTAAGGTATCCAGATAAAGATACTGTGCTGGTTTGGATCTATAATGTACCCCAGAAAAGCCATGTTTTAATCCTGACCCAATCTTGTGCGGGCAGCCTTTTCTTTTAATCCTGTTTCAATACTGTAGGTTGGAAACGTTTGATAAGATGATCTCCATGGAGATGTGACACACCCAATTGTAGGTGTGACCTTTTGATTAGATGGAGATGTGACTCCACCCATTCCAGGTGCATCTTGATTAGTTTACTGGAGTCCTTTAAAAGAGGAAACATTTTGGAGAGAGTCAGAAATGACAGAAGCCTAAGAGCTGACAGAAACTTCACAGCAGAGCTGACACTAATGTGGACATGTGGAAAACAGACACAGATGTTTGGCAATGCTTGGAGCCCAGAAGACATTGCCATGAGGTGTTAAGCAAGCCAGAATCTGGAGAAGCAAAGTGAGGAACCTCCACAGGAACAGAGGCTAAAGGCAATGGAGCCTAGGAGCATGGGACCAGCGGATGCCAGCCATGTGGCTACCCAGCTGACAGAGGGGTTCCTGAGCCATCCGCCTTTCTTAGTGAAGGTAACCTCTTGTTGGTGCCTTAGTTTGAACAATTTTATAGGCTTGAACTGTAAACTTGTAACTTATTAAATTCCCCCTTTTAAAAGCCATTCCAGTTCTGGTATATCACATTCTGGCAGCTTGCAAACGAACACAGATACCTTGACTGAAGAAAGGCCGATGTCTGTCATATTGGAAGGCACTTGGCTGATATCTGCTGGTCCTTGTTCCCGGTTCTGTTGCTTCCAGCTTCTGATGCCGGTGGTTTCCTCTCTGTATGTGGGACTTTACTTAACATCTCCAGGACACAGCTCTGGGTTCTGGCTTGCCTAGCATCTCATGGGAAGGCACATGGTACTGTCTGCTGAGCTCTGCATCCGAAACATCTGTGTCGATTGGTTCCAGGCCAAGATGGCGGCTTAGCAATGTGCACGTTTTAGTCCATCCACCAGAACAACTACTAAATAACCAGAAACAGTACAGAACAGCTCCTGGGGCCACGTCAGTGACCGGACACACAGCATACCCCAGTCTGGACCAGCTGGACCAGCTGCGAGCCCTCCCAGAACCGTGAGTTCCCCAAGCCATGGCGGCCAGTGTCCCTCCTCCACAGGCTGCTTCCCAGAGGGGGAAGGAAAGAGACTTTACCAGCAGCAGGGGCTGAGTCCAACCAAATGCCAATTGTGGAATTAATTAACAAATTCTGACTACTAAAAATAGGCCCCCAGCTCAGGTGAACCTGGTCAAAGCGGAGGTTGCTCATTTTTGCCCCAGCACCAAGGGGGCAAGACTGACAGAAAAAGGGAAAAAAAAAAAAAGGAAACAGAGGTTTTTGTGGCTGTGTATCTACAAAGTCTTGACTGCCTTTGGATACAGGGCAGGGCTTCTCAGGCTGCAAATGCCCCAGGCATAGGCAGAAACAAGCTCGTTTGAGGGTTTGTCTGGAACCTGTGCCTTCCCCAGGGGAGGGGTGATGCCCAACTCAGGTGGAATCCCTCCCTCAAGGAATTCAGGCACCAGGGCTTGGTAATTTGAATCCATTAAAGCCAGCCTACATCCTCTCCTCTGTCTCCACCACGTCTCCAGCAGAGAGAGTCTGCCAAGTTAAAGGTACCGCATTATCTTATGCTGGTGCGATGCAGGCAAATAAGCGCCACATACTGGGCAGGATAAGAAAAACAGAGTCCAGAGACTTCACAGGAACGTCTTTCAACCTGCAGGGTCTCACCCTCAGGGAAAACCGATGCAGGTGACTCTTTCCTCCTGATAGGAAGCCAGTTTGGCCTGGGAAAATCTGGCTGGGGTCTATAATACCTAAGTAGTCAGAAGAGGAAATAGAAATGGCCAAAGGGCACATGAAGAGATGCTCAACGTCCCTGGCCATTAGAGAAATGCAAATCAAAACCACAATGAGATATCACCTCACACCCACCAGAATGGCCATTATCAACAAAACAGAAAATGACAAGTGCTGGAGAGGATGTGGAGAAAGAGGCACACTTATTCACTGTTGGTGGGAAT